>JAGFVP010000060.1:0-125409 GCA_021031095.1 Bathelium albidoporum
TTTTTTTTTTGGTTTTTTTTTTTTTTTTTTTTTTTTTTTTTTTTTTTTTTTTTTTTTTTTTTTTTTTTTTTTCAAAACACGGTACAAATAACAAAACGCATTGCAAGGCGTGACTGAGCGAGATATGGCCGGAACCGAAACTGACATGTCTCGCTTACACCGTCATCGCGTGCACATGCTTTCGATCGACCCAATCACAACTCCGCCTGCTGATCAAATTCATTCTTCGCCAACCCTATTCTATGACACTAGAGCTTAACGCCCCACATTCTACTAATCAATCAGCCGTCCTTACCTAGCTCCGTGGTCCGTACTATCTCCTAGCTCCCCAGGATGACGTGCATAGCCCTACAAAGTGATGTTGATATCGTACTCATGCACTTCCTTTTCCAGCCCACATACGCTATATCTGACCGTATGCAGTTGCTTCTCGAAACGACCCACCATAGCGCTTACATCAGGTGGCTTTGGAGGCGAGAGTTCAGCCGTCTTTGCCGTGCCATCAGCCCTACTACCGCACAGAAATCTTACTTTCGCCTAATGCGTTCGAAGACTTCGTTTCTGAGCATTTCGCCTTCTGAGACAGGGTAAGGCCCAATCAAGCAACATTCGACGTTGTCAGCAAAGCCATTTTTCGAAGATGACAGACTTCTCTTATTCCTTATCGGGCACCTCCATTTCATCCACATTTCATTCTCTTCTTCGTTCAGCAACGTCATGTTGACTCTTCGAAACATCCTGAGACTTTGCAAGTGTGCTAAATATTTCCCAATACTGAAAGAGTTGCAAAGAATAGGCTCTTCATCTTGGCAGTTAAGATATAAGACATGACGCAAGTCGATCAATCACCTTCAGGGGTGATCGCTCTTACAGTGGTAATGCCCTGTCTTGTACCGCATTTGTCGCTATGAGACTCTCTGCTAGATACGTTCAAAAATTCAGGCTTGGAGTCGATGACTGGTTAATTGTCCCTGCACTCGTAAGGCCCTGTTCAAGCACTCATTTTCTCCTTTGATATCGCCGATACTGAGAACCGTGGACATGGTACAGATACTCGTCATTGGAATGGGAGCAGCTCTCATTGCGGGTCTGTTTCACAATGATACTCTAGCAACCCTTTTCAAATGCTAATCGGTAATTCTGGGAATAGCACTGAAAGCACTCGCGCATAAAACCTCTCCGCCACAGAATCCTAATGACCACGTGGACTCAACGAACAAACAAATCATTATTGGACCTAAAGTAAGAAGAATCTCTAGATTTCGAAGCACTTCTGATTCAAATCCAGATCCAGGTTGCTGTAAAAGTGTTGCAGATCGCTGAAGTTGGCCTGGTGAAGCTCAGCTTTCTATTTCTCTTCCGTCGGGTTTTTTGCAGGAATAAAAACAGATTGACGCCGTTCTATGTTGCTAACACAACGATAACCATCATTGCTTCAATATGGACAGTGGGATTCCTTTTCGCCCAAATCTTCCTTTGCGGATCGAACGTTCAGGCGTTATGGGGCACAGAAGAAGAACTCCTCACAAATTATGTCAACACCGTCCATGAGCAAAATGCATTAGGTATCTCCGACTTCGTCCTGGATGTGATTATCATTCTTCTTCCAATTCCCATAGTAAGATATCCTAGCTGGGGTATCGATCAACACCTTGCTTATCCACCAAAAAGATCTGGAGACTTCGAATGAACCATGGACGCAAATTGGCTGTAAGCGGTATCTTCCTGCTTGGCGTAGTGTTCGTTATTATCTCATTCTTCTATCTTTGGGAAGGGCTTCTCCTGCTACACGTATGTTAGGTCTACAATTGCGTCCATGAATTGAATGATCATTTTCATCAAATCTCGTCAAAGTAAGCGTCCTTTTCTACTTCGACGAAAGGGGAATGATTTATCCTTAGACCCATTTGATATCGACGAAGACTGTAAGTGCCAGTCAATCGATTCTAGTGTAACTGTGTACTGACCCTTAAGTATTATTCACGCGCATCTTATGGTGATGCTACCTTGAGGGAAGTCTAGGGCTGATCGCTGCCTGTCTTCCAAGACCGAATGCTCTGTTCGTTAGGGTTTCTCTAGATTTTTTTCTCCAAATTGTTCAAGAAATTATATCGCTCCACTTCCAAGGCCTTCGAGGCTCGCGCCAATTGCGCAAGTCGGACTCCGGGCACCCATATGCTCGACAAGTAGAGCCTTCAAATGACTCATACACTGAAACGATGACCGACAAGTCGGCGGGCGAGGAAGACTATTCCATGGTCTCAACACCAAAAGCAACGGACGCTGGTGGATCTTTCGAATCAACAGTAACAGAACGACAAATTTGGGGTACAGAGTTAAATCATTCAACACCATGATCATGTCTAAATATTGGTTGAATGCCTGCAGGACGATATGATAGTAGCGAATTTCTACGCAGTTCACACAACAAGAAAGTATCGCAGTCTCTGTGGGTCTATTGTCTAACTTACCGGTATTCTCTAAATCGTAGCTTCCTTCTCCTTTCCAAGAGCTAGTCAATTGATACAAATCTACCATTGTTTCTTTCCATGGACTCGACCTAGCCGATCAGGTTTACATGTAACGTTGTAAGCATAAAAGCCAGTAATTGGAAAGGTCATTTAAGCATTACTATGAAATTACTATTGTAACTAGGTACCTAACGGCGTTTATTTTGCTCTTCTCTCATTCACTAATATCGGAGTGGTTGCGACGGTTCGAGAGACTGACCTAAGAGGCTCATTTAAGCAGGAATGATGGCCCGGACCAGTTTTTGGCAGGAGTGCCACAAATACGGGATAGTAATGGTAACGCTTAAGCAGCGCGCTTCGTGGTTGTCGCTGATAATGAGTATGCTGCAATTCCTCGCGCGAAGGCCGCCTTGATCTGGTCATTGAGTCCGTCGGCGATGAGGTCAGCCAAGGCAGGGAGTTTGGCCGTGATGTCGTTGCCAAGGGTGGTGCTTGCCGCACTCTGCTGCTGCAGCTGGCTCAGAACAACCGCTGAGGTCCCGCTCGAGTCGAACAGAGGCTTTTGGTTGATGAGGTCGTTGATGGTTTGGTCCAGAGTTCCGATGAGTTGAATGGTAGCGCCAGCAACGGGTAGTACGCCCAGAATCGTAACGTCCGAAGTACCCTCGACGGTGGTGATGGCGTTGTTGATCGTTGTGAGCACAGTAGTAGAGTCGCCAGCTACGCCCAGGGCAGAGAGGGCAGTGCCATCGAAGGCCTTGACCGCAGCGTCGAGCGTTTGGGTTGCGTTGTTGACGCTCTCTAGTGCCCCGATAATAGTGGCAGCATCGCGCTTGACGACGGTTGGCGCGGCAGAGGCTGTTCCAAGTAGAGCAAGAAGAGCGTATCGGAACTGCATGATTGATGAGACAAAAGGTAATGATTGGTCAACGAGAGGAAATGAGAGGCGTTTCTATGGTGATGCCGGCAAATCTCTTGAACGATTGAGGGCTGGGAGCATCTAGAGGAGGCGTCTGCAGCACATTATGTACTCCAAACTCTCAAGGATTTACCTGACCATCAAAAGTATAGTTAATTTAAGCATTCGATGCCGAATGTGACTAATAAATCCATCATGACGTGAGAAAGCCATAATATTGTGCTCGAATGTTGCAATTCACATGCATTTAGAAGAGAAAATCCAGGTTAGTCCTAGTAATGCAGGCATTTTGAAGCTCAAGCCAGTAGGTAAAAGGTGCAAAAGGCATTCCAGCAAAGGATCACACCGAGGCGACCAGCGTTCGGATTCATGTGGAGTGCACTTGGCATGCATGAACGCCGCAGCCACAGATTTAGCTGCTGGTAAAGCAACGGGCAGCCGAGCATGCATTTCCTCCGTCTAAATGAAGAGGAGGCAGTACCCGACGGCCAACTCCATGCCACCGCAAGCTGCCGAAACCTGGGGAAGCGGGCTAGGGTTGTGAAATGCATTGCAGAGATTGGTGGAAGCCAGCGCTGATGACGCACACAGCTCGATTCAATGAGAGGACGATGCACAGCCCATTTCCCCGCAATTCATCACAGCTGGCGTGACGGGCCCTGCTAATACTTTTGGGATTCGCGCAGTCCAGAGTTGTGAAGTCGGCGTAGAACTCCGCAAAATACATCTGCAGCGGGCCCGGGGTACCTGATCGGCAACTTCGCTCCCCACTTGAGCGGGCCTCGGCTCGACACGTGTAATTATTAAGGACATGCAAGGGCTCTTTGGGAAGACTGGCCGACAGAATGTCGGTAGGTACCGCTGCGGTGGGCAAGCAATGAAGACGGAGTTGATCAAGACAAATCATGTACTATTGGAACATGATATCTGCACAAGAGCATACTATCCAGCTGCAGACCACCCCCAGAGCACCTCAATTACCATGGGTTCTGGACCTTTCAAAAGCCTCGGATATGAATGAACCACAAACATCTTCCGGCCCTTGATCACGACTTTCACATCTCGATTGATCTTGTTTAGAAATTGCGATATTGTCGATGATCATCTTTTTGGAAAGTCTTACCGTGAGCCATTCGAAAAGTCCACCGTTCAGATGGATGCCTCGCACTCATCGCTGTGCGGTGTCTATTGTTGACAGGCTTCCGATCGCTTCATATCGTCGCTATGAACTCCACCATCACTATCAACAAATTGATCGACAATTTGCAGTGTTTCTTGACCGGCTTTGCCCAAAACCTCCATCTCCTTTCGCCATCTCTGGAATGAGGCCCACCACAGTGGATGAGTACCGCTATCTTTGCCAACACAACCAGCCAGTCCATCTTGCCCAACCTTCTTCGTCCATGGTTTATCTACAATGAAGTGCAGACAGATGACCTCTTCATCTCTCCACAGATGTGGGTGCCAAGTGCGCGAGGTCTTGACAGCATTGTACTGCCACGGGAGTGGTAAGTATCGATGTTGGAAAAAGTGTCGTAAGAAGTCTTGATCAGGAAATTTGAAGGTAGAAAGGAGCGGGCTCTCGTTGAATGCAGAGAGCATCCTCATTCCCAGGTCTTTGCTTGGACGGAAAAGGAACATTCCAGAATTGAAGTGCCTCATGTTTTCCTTTTCTTCCACTGCTAACAGTTCTGAAGATAGTCCCGTTTCTTCAGTGGATCCTCGAAATGCCCGGTTCATTTGCTGCTCACTTACATACGGTTGTCGGAGAGGTGTCAATGGACAATTAATTGAGTTGCAATAATCAGGAACCCAGGGTCCGCGGTTAGCGTTGCATATGCAATCTCGGCATGCTCCAATCCAGTCTCCTTCTGGCAGCGCAGCCTGGAAAACCGAGTCCATATTTTGACACATCATTGTGTCAGCATCAAGGAAGCAGAGCAGATCGAGGGGGACAGACTTTCCATCATGACGGCTCAATCCGCCTTCAACATTAGAAGCTCCTTTGCATTCGAGACGATGGGGTGCACTCGACGGCATTTCATAGACCTCAAAAACTCGAAGCTTCGTCCATGTATCATGGAAGCGTTCGGCGATGGCTGCTTGTGGCATATTGCAGGGTGGATTGAGCGGCGCGACCTCATGGAGAAATAAGAGTTCGGTACGGGTAGCTTCCAGTTCGAGAGCTTGCAAGGCCACTCCTGATAGCGCGGAGGTGTAGAGGACTATCAAGGGGTACACAGAGCCATGTTCCCGCAAGGTATGAGCAAGAACGATGACACCGGCCAGGTAGTTGGATCGTGTTATTAGGGTTGCGTATGCAAAGTTTGAACTACCTCGCTCGCGGGTATCCATAGCGAACAATTGAAGAGGTGAGCAAAGAATGATTGAGGGAATTACAAGTGAGCGCCAAGAGGCAGAACATTAATAGGTAACTGTGCAGTTTGGAAGCATGTCTTTGGTAAACAATTGAGGTAATTCAACATTTTGTTTGTGCTATGTTTACCTGTATCTATGGTGTACAACACATAATGCAGTCAACCGAGCTGATAGCAGGACTTATTCACCGTACGCGAACCCACCGTAGTGAAAGGAGTCTTTGTATGATTACGATAACGACGGATTTCCTTTATATCACATGCGGATATTTGCATGCTCGATATGGCAATGCCATACCTTATTGTGTAAGTTTTCACGCGATTTCTTGTGCATCAGCTGATCATGCTGTTGCCATCAATGCCGACATGCTCCCAAAGTATCCTCTGGACCTCTTCGTGACTTGTTTTCTGCCTGCTCCTGAAGCCTCCAAACGTATCGACATCCCAAACTCCAGTCGCAGCAGAAGTATAGAGGGTCGTTTGAGTACGAGGCAGTGGGCAATCGGACGATGATCGAACAACGATCAGCTCACGCATGTTCGAAAAACAGGTTTGAACGTTACGAGAGCTCAATGGTCAACTGGATTCTGAGCTTTGAGCTCCGTTCGCGCTTAGGTAGACCACGTTTTCGTGCTGGCCACCTGACGCATTCTTAAATCCAGCTCAGGGACGGCGTTTGCAGGCCGAGTCGTGAGCAGGTGTGCAGACTAAGAGTAGCACACGGATCCTGCCAATGGCAGTCATACAGAATCTGGGGCGCGAGCGGACTGTCCTGTACCTGATTCGGTTGAGGCAGTGGTCGTGTCAATGTCGAGATGCGAACTGCAGCGACACGCAGGCAAGTGCACAGACCAATTTTCAGTAACAACCTCTTGGCCTGCTTCGTAAAGGAGTCATGTGTCTGCTATCACGTGGCAGCCTGGCAGCACGTTGGCATGATATCGAGGCTTTGATAGACGAGTCTCCCTGATCCAGAGAAATGACGAATTTGAGCAAATATTTACAAATTTGGAAAAGCTTGGCCCCTATTCCCGTGATCGGGAGCAAGCTTAGGTATACATATTCACAGAAGAAAGCGCAGTAGCCTGCGTCTTCGGCCAGTCGTTCCAGTTAACGTCGAACAATATGGCAGACGTGCACGAGCTTCCTAAACTCGTGTCATTGATAAAACCAGGCTCCCAGTAGAAAACGCCTGCTCCGTTCTTGACACCCTGTACAGTTTGAATGATCTCCTGAACCCATTCCGTCTGACCGGCCGCACTAACAGGGTAATTCTCGCTCAAAGAGACACCACTGCATGAATTTGGCCAGTCAGTTTCGGCAATGTACATTGGTTTGTTGTAGGTGTTAGCCAGGCTGTCCAGTGACGCTTGCAGATTGGAAATAGTGGCTTCGGTGCCATAGAACGGATAAAACGAGAATCCAAGAACATCGACATCAGAAGTAGCAACTTTTCCAGTCGCGAAGAGACTGCTGAACCACCACGTCAACGTTGCCTTGTCCCAGCCATTGTTCAGATGGATCATGACGCTTGGTTTCGTAACACCAGCAGCTACGGCATCGCTGACACCAGCACGCGCAGCAGCCCAAAGGGTCGCGAAGTTTGTGAACTCATTGCTGGATATCTCGCCTAACGGAAACAACATACCGCCGATGATTTCATTACCGAGAGCCAAAATATCCAGTCCAACACCGCCGGCATGAAAGGATTTCAGGGTCGAGCTAACATAGGTGCGAAGGGTACTCGCGAGACTCGCAACAGAAGATGTAGGCCATCCCGATGGAATAGCCTGATGACTAGGATCTGCCCAGGTATCCGAAAAGTGCATGTCCAGGTAAATCTTATAACCTTGTTTGCTGAATCGTTGAGCTAGACTGAGGGTGTAGTTCAGGCCGTATTCCTCAGCAGTCCAAAGTCTGTCTACGTGAGATTGGATTGATGGACAAGAGGAGACACGCATTGCAGTTGATATACCTTAGGCGCACGCTGTCCATGCCGCCATTTCCTAATATATCCTCGATGGTCGACTGTTCCCCAGAAGTTGTAAGCCATGTTGCTCCCTCGCTATTTTCCATCTGCGCCACCGACGATAGATCATGACCTTTGGAAAAAGCCTCCGCAATTCCACCAGTAGCTAATAGCCAGAAGAAAGCACAGGATTTTTTTTTGAACAACATCGCTACTCTGGACTAACCGCGAGCAGCGAAGCTCACACAGGAGAAGCAACAAAAGATAGCGATTTGATATTTCCGTGAAGCGAAGGTCGTCGATCAACACGCCTAGTCAGCAGAATCCAAAGGGGCGTCGGATGCGTGGAAAGAAAGGAGTGAAATGGGATCGACTGGCAAGTGGGAGCGCATACTGGGCGCCGCCAGTCTATTTGTACACTGTAATTGTAAGGGTCTAGCTCTGGTGACTGAAACATTGTTATTCGCCTGGAAGATTAGATGGATAGAAAAGGGATGAAGCCGGAAAAACTGCATCCCTGTTGGGCTGATCCACCAAGAAAAAGACATCACGAGACGACAGCAACCTTTGGCTAATTTCAGCCCCGATGAACAAGGAGAAAAATACTGACCGTCGCTCTTTTGCGAGGCCTTCCATTATGGTTTTACCTGACCGGTGATTTTGGCTTTCAGAGATCTGACTGGGAATTGCCTGGTTGACAGAACAATAAGCTCTTGGGAACAAAAGTATCTCGTGTCCAGCGTACACTTCTGGGACAAACAGAACACCAAATATACAATATCTGGAGTAACTGGAATTTAGACTTTGAACGGGGATCGCCTGGAACTGATTAGCTACATACGGATGTCCATTTCAAAAGTTGGTCTCGCGTGAAGAATCAGCGGGTGACGAGTTTAACCTAGTTCTTGTTAAAATTCTTGAGGTAATGACCGTTTTTCTAACCTAGAGTGCGACAACTGGACTAAACTTTCAACTGATTCATTAGTGGGTATATTCTACTGGGGCGCTTCCCATATTAACACGCCAACTTTCAGCACTGGACAAAACTCTCGAATTTAACCTCCGTAAGCGCAGTATAACGTGGCAGAAGCAACACTGGTTTTCATGGACTCGTTTGCTCATTTATGGCCGTGCACGGTATTTGTCGTCTCATCTATGACAGTCATGACAGATTCAACATTACTCTTACATTAATGACGGCACATCTCTCTGACCAACATTTAGCCTCCCTTTCGCTCAGCTCCAGCCTCGGGATCCGCGAAACCCCAGACCCCAGCCCCTTCTGTCGCACCCTCGATTTGCCTAACTAGGTAGTCTCTGTTCTCCTGCAATGCTAGTTGGCGCTGGTCACCTTGCTCTTCCTCCGAAGTAATTCCTTCAAGGTGTTCAACGTTGTGATCTTGCGATGGCAAAGTGGAGGCGAATCCAGTTCCTGAAGCTGTCTCTGTATCGGTCACAGTTTCCCAATCCATTCTGGCATTGGTACTGGTTACATATGACTGTAGCTCACGATTGAAAAGAAGGTTATCCTGGGCGACAAAATTCTAAAGTGCTTCCGTCAGCAGATTGGTTCGACGAGGTACGGCGTGAGCGGAGAATGACTCACGTGTAAAGTTACTGGCAGAGGAATGCTCTGCTCAGAGCAAGCCCTGTCATTCGCGTATACCAACAACACGTCTTTTCCGTTTTGAGATGCGTCGTTGACAACTTCATCTAAGGATACCTTCTGTAAACTGCGTCAGCATTTCACTTCAGACAAATTCAAAGGCTGTAAGTCTTACTGAAATACTCAGATCCCTAGTAGAAGACCACGAAAAGTCCTGGCACCACCATTCGCATCCGTCCCATGTATTCGGGGAACCTTCAGAATCTGCAGCGAAGATAGATTTGGAAGGCTGCAATATATAAGTTTTTAATCCATCCACACAAACCCCGCGCAGAGAGTAACGATGACGCTGCGGTATATCCAGATCTTCTTGGATCAGGTACTCTTTTGCCTTTTCGAGTGCCTCCTGGTGTTCTCTGATTTGTTTCTCAAGCTTGGCAATTTTCTTTCCGAGCCAAGCAACAATCGCGCTGATTTTGTTTATGAGGTGTGTATCTTTCGCATCTGCCTCAAGCTTCTCTTGAGTGTTTTCCTGACCGGGCACAGTTTTCCTGCGCCTCAAATCCCGATCCGCCCATATAACTGAGACGGCTGTCCCCAATAATTCCGTACCTGACATGATGTTTCCATCCGTTGAACGAGTATGCTCAGATATTCGTTTGAGATAATCCTGCAATTCTGTGGACCGTGTTCCATGTTGACGGACTTCGTCATGCATATTTTGCATAGCACTCAGGTTCTCTTCCAGATATCGGTCAAGGTAAATTGCAGATGGTACAGCAAGGCCTAGACCATCCACTTGAGTAGTGAGTGATTTTTGACAGACGTTGATACAAATGATGTCTGACGCCTTCCGGACAAAAGCACGACGATCAGCTGAAGAGGGCCATAGCACGGAATTGAGCTTTTCATATAGATTTTGCACCGGGCCATCAAGCTCTAGACGAAAGCACAGATCGTCTTCAAGATCACTCTCGCGTCCCTCAGTCGTGTGAATGACGCTTGACGTAAATAGTTGGCGTCTTTGAATGTCAGGCTTGATTTTGTCGCTAGCATCAAGCCACTGTTCCAGTAATTTTGCACAGCTGTTCTTTCGATCTGCACGAGAATCCAGGATGTCGGCCAGGTGCTTGGGTCTTGCGTACTTCCTCTCGGTCTCGTCAAGAAATGCCATGAAGCGTTGAAGCTCAAAAACAATATCTAGGTCGTGGCGACTCAAGGCCGATTTGTCTTCGGTCACAACACCTTGATTGATTTCGTCGCCCTGGTACCACGTCTCCAGCTGACCGAGGTCATCCGGTTGGAAGGATGAAAAAATGAGGGCATTGCGAGCCGCTGGTATGCTGTGCAAAATCGAGATCAGAGCAGGTCTAAAGCCTCTTCCTGTCCGCGAGACCGGCACGAGTGCTACTGGCTCTCCCTCAGCTCTCTTTCGTTCAAAAGGGTCTTCGGCGTGATCGACAATCTCCTCTGCAGATTCCGTGTTGTTTGTAGTAGTCAATGCCCATTGCGAGTCCTCATACTGAGCCTTGGTCGCCGGACCAAAGTGCGTTTGGTTCGGCAAGTCAATGGTGCCCGTCTCCTGTGGAAATGCCTCAGGCCCAGGATCCTCGCCTAAGGAAAGCTTTGTTGCCCTTTGTACGTCCCACTCTTCTCGACTCATCTGATGATGCTGACCTACTTCTTGTATACTCCCTGTTTTGCTTCTGTTGCTCGCACGAGACGGAGGACGAGATGGGGCAGAATTGGGTTGAAGATACTCTCCAAATGCTAAAGGGTTGTAAGGTCAGTCATACAGTTCATATGCTATTAAGTCTATGATCGTTGGCATGCTTACCAGGCTGTGCTCCTTCCTGCGCATTACCGGCGTTATCGACATTAAAGGGAGATTCGTCCCAGGCACGGTCATCCTCTGGCAATTTTTTCTAAGATTTTTAGACTTAGCAAACAGCCTTTGGTTATGAAGAAGCAAAAACATTTGGGATTATCAAGCACGGCTCACCTGGTCTAGGATGGCATCGATGGCTTTCGCGGGATCGTCATGAAAGTGCTAAAACAGATGAATAAGGTATTAGTGTTGCGAACTACAGACTTGCTGGGCTCCGCCGTGCAGCCGGAAAATGCAACCAGAACACACCTTGAGATAGCGAACAACTACATGTTCGCTCTCGGTGGTAATCTCTTTTACTTGATCAATGTGCTCCTGTGAAATGCCCACCGTCGACATTAATGCGGCCCGCAACTGGCAGATTTTTGCCAGACTCTTGTTCTGCCGAATGTCTCGCGATGGTAGATCATGGAGAAGGTTTCAATTTTGCAGGTAGTCTGGGCGTAAGACTGAGAAAGTAAATGAGCGAAAAGTTATGGCGCAGAATCGACAGCAACAACGCGACCAAAGTGTCAAACGGAGCTGGGGGAGCTCCCGGAGCTAAGCATGACGTGCATTATTTCCGCTGCTTTTGCGCCACACTATGAGCCACTACACGCCACACGCCGCCGCATGAGTTCGCTTTTCCAGGACGTTCGTATCATCAACAAACAGGTGCTTGCACTGGAAATTATGAGTCTATGAGGAGAATCGTTGCATTGACATTTGCTGCTTCTATAGTCGCCTCTAATATCGGTTCCCTTGGATCGAAGCCTCAGAGCCACGACAGATAACAGTAAGAACGCCGTAAATGCTTTGTCAGTTGCAAAACCCGCAACCCAGGTGCTCCTCAACCCTACCCCAGCGCCATGCTCAAGCTAGATAGATCAGATGAAGAAATACCGAGAAAAACGTGCGCTCCTTGCAAAGAACCCAAGCCTTGACCTTCATGCAATCGTGCTCTTCCTGCGCGACATACTCGTTCAGCCGAATCGTATGTTCTCCGCTTGTAACGTGATTCAATAGCTGATCCGTGCTTTTTTCGAGGCGGACCAAGCTTGGCCATTCTCGCCATTCAGGACCCCTCCTTGCCTTCTTCCTCTCCTTCACTGTCTTCGTCGTCGTCCTCATCGAATGTCATGTCCTCATCTGAATCACTGCCCCCAAAGTCGTCCTCCACGTCCGAATCTTCCCAATTCATCAAGATTTCCTCTTCCTGCTTGGTTTTAAATGCATCGGCGTGGCTCGGCATAACGTATCCCTCCGGAATATCTCGCTTCGATTCCTCCAAATCGGCTTTGACACGTTCCTTATACTGCTCAGGACTCTTGCGTAGCATCACCCCGGCATCGACGTTGGCTGGCGAGCTTACTTCAGCATCGTCCAGTAGAGAGAGAATGGAGATTAGCACGGATTCGACCCGCTGAGCAGGAGACCACCGTTCGGCAGCAAGTTCACCGGACATCTCGTCGTCGCCAGGAGCGTGGAGGATGGATATACAGAGATGTCCGTCGGGATACACGTTAGGATGGTAAAGAGGTCGGTTGAACTTGAAGTCTGGTGGGCTGTACGGATAGTTCTTCGGAAAGGTCATAGTAGCCTTGAAATAGCCGCGGTAGTAAAGAGAGTCTGGGTTTAGGACGATCAAAGCAATGCTCCACCGGTAGATATCCTCTTCAATTAGCTCAATGTTGGTCCATGGTTCCTTGGACAGCGATTTGTACTCGTTCATGAGCACTCGTTCCGCCATGGCTCGCACTCAATATGGTGTTTCTCCTAATAGTCAAGTATTTAGAGGTGTAAAGAAGAAGTCTTTGGACCGTTGGGTGTCTTGCTGACAGAAGGCGGAAGTGTAGGCTGGTTTCGGTAGCGAGTGAAAGGGAACAGGTGTTGGAGTTCTCTACGAGTAGATGAAGCTAATCGAGACCAGCGAAGATGCGGAAGTGCGAAGGCTTTTATCTGTGAAGAAAAGTGAAGGGGGAAGTGAGTGACCGGCAATGACAGTGAGAGGAGAGGTTGAGTACTGCTGATTCACGAATAGCCTAGACCGAGTCACGCGAGGCCAGGCCCGGCGGGCGCCGCTTTCAGCAGGCAACCCCATCTGCCTCCATCACCACAACCCCGTCGTATGACAACGTAGGTGTCACGTTTCATTAACTACCACTTGAAAGACACGCTCAAATGCTGTACGGGTAGTCAGAGTATTATAGATCAAAAAATAAAATACCATGGCACTGACAAATTTCCGTAATCAAATGAAAATGAGCAAACCTTAGACTGCCCTAGGTTGCAATGAAAGAATATATTTAAAGCAGATGTTTCTTTCAACTTCTATGTGTTTATATACTATTACAGAAACAGCCCATCGATCGTTTGCGGTGAAGCCATTCCTGCGGGTTTCTCGTGTTTAACTTAGATTTCGACATGCATCGGTAGGTTAATGGTAAACTGCAAGCTTCCCAAGCACCCAGCTTCTCCTGCTTGCGCTCCGGGTTCGATTCCCGGCCGTTGCATTTTTGCTTTTCCCTTTGCCAAAAGCTCTAACAGACAAACTGAAGAGATTGCCGCAGAGCAAAATACCGAGGATCTATAAATAGATGGGACCAGAGTGGGGTGACGAGATGACGGTATAGCGGCATTGTACTTGATACGTGCGACGTCACAATCTTAACAATCAACTCGTCCAAACAGCCAAGTCAACTCCAAAGAGCACCTGAATCCGCAAACTTAATTTTGTTACCGTACTCGACTCTACCACTATGTCCAAAGAGACTAAAATCCAAAAAACTCTTGCGCGACAACAACAGAAGTCAGTACTGCCCCCTTCAGCTCCAATTAACTGTTGTGGGGTCAAGCGATTAACATATTGGTCTCCAGGATCGAAGAGGGCCAGTTCTACGAAGCTCACCAGCAGCTCCGAGTCCTGACGGCGCGTTATGTCAAGTCGCAAGATTGGAATGCAGCCATCGACCTTTTGTCCAATGGCGCCGGTTTATTACTCGATGCAGGACAAGGAGCATCAGGGGGTGATCTTTGCATATATCTATTAGAGGTATACGGCAAGGCAGAAATAAAACCAGACGGAGGAAGCCGCGATCGACTTTTAGGACTGCTGAGGAAAATGAAGCGAGGCGAGCCCATGAAGAGGAGGTTCGTGGGAGAAATGATTGGGTAGGTGATGTTGATCGTCGCGAACAGCAATACTCTACACACATGATGGCCGACTGGAAGGTGGCTTTCTTTGAAGTTAGCTGATCCACTCTGCAGCTGGTCTTCAAGGTTCGGCGATTTTCCGGCTGGGGATCCCGAGCTACACCATGTAGCTGGGACTGTCTTTGCAGACGGTTTGTAATTTTTTGATTGTACAAGATTTGGCTACGCTAACCGAGCATCAAGACCACGAACCGTATGATGCAGAGCACCACCTTGCCCTGGGCACGCGAGAATCTTCCACAGCTCTTGCGAATCTCGAATACAACTGGTATACACTGACCCAGGAACCTCATACAGCTCCTCTCTTTGCCGCTCGCGCAATCTTTCCTTATCTCCTAGTCGGCAATGTTCGTGCTGCAAACCAGTGCTATGCCCTCTTTACTTCAAAGCTCTCTTCCTCCAATCCCGGTCTTACTTTCCAAGAGGTGGATTCCGGTCCCATGACAACATTCTCTACCGACAAGACTACTTCACCTCCTCAGCCTTCCACAAAATCAAAACCTCCCAATCTTGTCTTTCGTGTCCACGCGTCACTTCCTCTTCTTAACTTCCTCGGTCTCCTCCTGCTTGCTATTCAGCGGGGGGCTCCTGAACTTTTCCGTACTTTGAAAACACACTACAAAGAACAACTGAAGGAGGTTGATGGTATGTGGGATGAAGCTTTGGCGCAGGTCGGAGAAATGTACTTTGGTATAAGGATACCGAGTCAAAGCAATCCGCTCATGGACATGATGGGTAGCTTCCTGATGGGCGGAAATACACCCAAAAAGCAGGGACAAGGGGGAAGAAGGATAGAGGGCACAGCGAGTCCTGCACCTGCGCCTGCCGTCGATTGACGAGTAGAACGATACTATAATGTATAGACATCTCATGAAGTTGTCAACATCGTTGCATCGAATACAATGTGCCAAAAGCCTAGGTTCTCGAATGAGCCAATCGTAGTAAGATGGATGACGTTGCACTATGAATGTGGAACGATCGGCACTTGACAGGTATCAGGTATAATAGAATGTGAAGTCATACCAGACTACACCCATACACCCAATCTAGGTGCAACAGAGTCACCAACTTTCAATCCGGCCGCGAGAGCATCAGTTCATGGAGCATGTTCCCCGAACGGGTCGTCTGATTCGTACATCCATTTGTCGTCTTCGAGTGCATTGGTCATATCTCTAAGGTAGTTCATATTGGCGATGTGCATATCTACGGAGCCTATCAGTAAAAGCTCACGATGCATTCGCAATATGGAAAACGGAGATATCAGCACAGCTTACCGGCAAGATCAATCGGCTGGAGTTTTTGAGTGCGATAAAGATTTAGCAGTTCCTGCTCCCTTTCTGATTTACTATCGTCAGATCTGGCTCTATCCAACATATTCGAAAATTTGAGCAAAGATGCTGAACATACGCCTTGCACTTTCCTCTGACTCCACGCCTTCGCCCACTTTCTCTCCGCCTACCATGACATCTTGATAAACTTGTCCTCCTTCCGTTAAAAAGCTTTCATAGGCTCCATTCGCGTCTCTTTTTACGATCTCATTGTCCTCGAGAATAATCGCATCATCCCTTTTCCCCTTCATGTCTGCCACCGAGATAGCATCTTTTCCCCGTCCAGGTCTCGAACCTATGCCGCGATCTTCGGAGCCGCGACTGCTCTGGCCTCGAGCATCTCTACTAGCAGGAAGAGTAGATGCGGAAGCCCTTAGACTACCACCATGAATTCGACCCGCGCGAAGCGCTTTTTGGTAGAAGGCGTTACCGTTCTGACGCTGCTCATCCGTAGACAAAGCCGAGAATGTCGGAGCAGTTGCAACCGCGTGTCGGCCGGATGGATTGGAGGTGGAAATCGCAGATGCGTGAGAGCCTGGCCAGTGATTTGTCTCAGAAGAAGCGTGTCGAGGGTCGTCCAGGATTTGGTTCGTGGTGCTGTTGGTACGTGAGGACGGACCGACCGAAGATGGATTACGGGAGGTCATGAAGGAAGATCTAGGTGGAAGAAGGAGTAGATAATAAGCGACAAAAGCGGACTTGCCATCGATCTCAAAAATGGAAGATGCGATTCGGACCAGTGCCTTTCGCATATAGATGCATTCGTCTGTTCCGGGGCAACCCCTGCCGGATGACCCTGTTGTCGATCTTCCACTTGCTAGACCTTGGTAGGTTAGTAGCAGAACAGGTACGCTAGCACATGCTACATGCGTGTTGGTTGGTACCCAAACCAAATACCTATACCTTTAGGTACCTATATCCACCCGTTTATGCCGCGATTTCGTCGCCCTTTGAGTTCCAGGGTAACACTTCTTAGTCGCCCAGGTAGCTCGCGTTTCCAGATGGCCGACTTTCGAATAACTCCTTTGGAGCGCTTCGTCGGCGTGGGCGCGGCCATCAAGCGTCCGACTGTGATAGATGCTCGCCCTTTTCCCTTCCGCCCTGGGCTAATTTTATCCAGGAGATAACATATTTCTCCTTCGATAAGGACCACATCTATCGGCCAGATGATTCCTCATTGCAATACTACTATCCCGCGCAATTTGGCTGCGACCTTTCCAAGGGCTTTGACCAATTTCGCCGACTTGACGATTCTGGCGATGATCACCTTGATGCATTACTACGAGCAGTTGTGGATGTGGAATCAAAGAGCGGCGAGAAATGCGAAGCAGATATTATCACGTGGCGAGGTATGATGACAAAGGTAGGTTATGTTCAGAGTCGATTCCAATCGACTAACTTTGTAGATCATGGCGGCCCCCTACGATAATCTTAATGAGTAAGGGTCTGCTTCGATGAAAAACGGACTCCATACTGACCCGCAAGCTTCGAAATGAACGCAACATGCTTTCAAGTGCGCCATCCGGCCCGGTTATTGCTAATGAAAAGCTAATTTTGTAAAGGGCACCATGTAGGTCGACCTTCAAACTGTCGAAAGCAGGCTATATTGCTTTGCAACAAGTGTCAGGTTAATAGCTGATACCTCGGCAGTTTTATCGAGGAGAACCACGAATACAAATTATCATCACGAAAGGAACAACATGCCCGGCCCACCCGGTCTGGTGGTCCCTCTCAGGACCTCATGGCGTATTGGGGTAAGTTTTATTCATTCTCGTCGCAGTCGCGCTGCTCATCTCGGGATGAAAAGGATACAAGTTTGAGGCACTGTCGCTGTTGCCAGCGCCTTGGGGCCAAACTTCACGGGAATTCATTGAAGCCCGTGAAGATCAAATTGTAGATAACCATGCGCAGTATTGCTCCGTCGTTCGTACTGGTATTGGCCAGAGGACAATGGTATTGGGTGGTGAAGTTGACGGTGTTTGGGATGCCAAGCCTTCAGATCCAAGCCAAGGGATCAACTGGGTCGAATTAAAGACCACAGCTAAGCCAAATAACACATCCAGCGGTATGCTGACGTACGAGCGCAAGTTGCTCAAGTACTGGATCCAATCATTTCTTCTGGGAGTGCCCAAGATCATAGTCGGCTTCCGCGATCATCAAGGCATTCTGATTGGGCAAGAAGAATTGGATACCCGGACAATACCGGGGAATGTTAAGAGAGTAGGCCAGTCTTCATGGGACGGCAACGTGTGCATAAATTTCACAGCCGCATTTCTAGAACGTCGGTCGCTCCTTTGGGATGTTTATTTTTGGTGATGCTGACTTCTGTAGACTTGCGCAATGTCATTACTGACGAAGGCGTATGGAGAATACGCCATCAGCAAAAGGCCCCTCATGTGGAGGTGTTTAAGGTAGAGGCCTCAGGACACGGGAACATACTCTCCCAGGAATTTTTGGAGTGGCGACAGCGGGTTCTCGCCAAAGAGGTTGCTGGACTGTTATGATGGTAAAGTCAGAGTCCTGGAAGCATATCCGAGTTTAATCTTGGAATTGCTTTACTGACTCACGGGAAACACCAGCTCGTTGCGATGAGTGATCCAACAACTGGCTTCTTTTCGGACAGTTCGTACATGCCCATACCCTCAGCACTTTACTCTGCAAGATCTCAGATCAGACTTAGTCAACTTGAATTAGTCGCGTCGAAATTGACATGAATTTCGAGCATGAAAACTCCCAACACTTCCGGATTGACATCTTCCCCCGGCTGTCGTAACCGCGGTCACAAGTTATGCTGTTGATGTGCCATGGTGTGTTCTTGTCGCTGGAGCTTTTGTTGGCTCAAGCATCGAACCAAGACAATACGGTTGATTGTACCATCAAGGGTAGAAATGCCAGATACAGGAGTGCACTGCCAAAAGGGTTCTACATGAAACCGAACGAGCCACAGGGACTACTGGAAGGTTGCAAGCAACATACTCGCAACCTATTTTGCTAAGTGTCTTCTGGCCCCATATATCGCCGTTTCCACTCCAAGCACTGGGCCTTGTATTATAGAAAAGAGACAATGATTTGAGTAGAGCTGTGATCAGCGTCCATGTCTTGGCCATTTCAAACTCTTCTCCCTGTTTTAGATGGTAACGGGACTTCTGGTTGAGGTAAGAATGTCGAGGAATACCTGGAAGGGACCTTAGCGCGGTGATTAACCGCGTGACGCAATCCCCATTTCCGACGACCTCAAGACGCGAATGCAGACGAGGTTGGCCGCGTGAGAGGCGTCATTCGGATCCTGCAGGATCAGTCGCAGGCTTCCTCAAACCCGAAATCGCGAATGGAAACTTCTACTTCCATCGTGTGAACGAAGCAAACAGGGCAGTGGTCCGCCAAGATCAGGCACAAGAGGTACGCCATCTTGCAGCTTCTTGCATCGCACAAGAAGGGCGCGTCTACCGACTAACTTCACCAGACAACGTTCCCGATATGAGCGCTAATGCGCATTCGAGATCGCAAACATGTGGGGGCGCATATATATTCTGCTAGTAGCTGTCCGACTTTATTTCGCCCTATCACCAAGCTACCTTCACCCGGACGAAAACTTTCAAGGACCAGAAGTCATTGCCAGTAAGTACGACGCGAATACGATGATAACGGTGGCACTCACAAGAAGATCCCAGACCGCGTCTTTGACTACCCTTCATCGCCGACATGGGAGTTTACAAGCAATCGTCCTATTCGTAGCGTCTTTCCACTATGGCTAGTCTTTGGCATGCCCATGCATATTATTCGCTGGCTCTGGCAAGGTTTTCGGCGGGATGAGCCTCCTCCGTGGCTCATATTCTATATACTTCGCGGAGTCATGTT
Organism: Bathelium albidoporum; assembly: GCA_021031095.1. NCBI lineage: Eukaryota > Fungi > Ascomycota > Dothideomycetes > Trypetheliales > Trypetheliaceae > Bathelium > Bathelium albidoporum. Next base: position 19,610 of record JAGFVP010000060.1, read on the forward strand.
CACAATGAGCTTCGTGCTTGAGGATTGGGCTCTGCATGAATTATTGCCAATCAAGAAGCAACGCCGCCTTGCGATCGTTCTGTGCGCGTCGAGCTATGTGACATGGACTTGGCAGACACACACCTTTTCAAACTCCATTGAGACGATTCTGGTGCTATGGTGCATGGTTCTGGTGGAACGAATAACAGGAGAGACTCTTCGCTCTCCAGCAAAACGTCCAAGACTTGCCCCTCTAGCTGTTCTTGCGTTCCTACTTGTGCTTGGTGTCTTTAATCGTATAACTTTTCCAGCCTTTGTGATTCTTCCTACTTTGAAATTGATACCCTATTTTCAGCGCAAGTGAGTACACCACATGTCTCCACGCTATCATTGTGCGCTAATACGGAACTTAGGCCTTCGTACTTCCTATTGATGATATCTGTTAGCATTCTGACGGCCTTTTCGGCTATCATAATTGACACAGACTTCTATCAGCCAATGTCATTCAGCTTCGATACTCTCCTACATAAGCCTACAATTACCCCGATCAATAATTTACTGTATAATACCGTCACCTCGAACCTAGCAGAGCACGGTCTACATCCCCTTTATCAACACTTCATCACCAATCTTCCTCAACTTCTCGGACCAGCATTCCCGCTGTTACTCTACTCCCCTCGACCTGGTATTCGCCTTTACTCTGCTATTGTTGGCTGCGCTTTTCTATCGTTATTCCCACACCAAGAAGCGCGGTTCCTCCTGCCAGCCGTGCCATTGCTGCTCTCGAGTATTCGACTTCCAAAGTCACAACGAAAGACATGGATTGGAATTTGGATAACTTTCAACACAGCACTGGGTCTCCTAATGGGCATTTTCCACCAAGGAGGTGTTGTACCCGCGCAGCTGCAAATTAGTTCACAGGTCAATGGAAATGGACTGGATCGCGTCCAGACTGTCATCTGGTGGAAAACCTACCCTCCTCCGACTTGGCTACTCGGCCGTCATGATCAAGGGTCAGACAGGATCAGAACGATCGACATGATGGGAGCGGAAAAGCATGTTGTCGCTAGCTCCATCATCGAAAATACTGCTTGTAATGACAATAACGACGTGCGAGAATCACCCAGTCCAGGCACCCTTGTAGTAGCACCACGTTCTGCTAGTGTAACGAAGTTGGCCCAACTAAGCAGTTCGATGCCAGAATTTGACACTAAACAGCTAGAGTTGAAAGAAATATGGACATACAACCGCCATCTGAACCTGGACAATCTGGACTGGGCGGCGGACGGATTTTGGGGCACTTTGAGCAAGATGGTAATGCAGCGTGGCATAGGGATATACCAGGTGTCCGCTACTTGTAAATAAGTCTTTAGTAATAATAGCAGTAACTTGCATCTTGCCACTCTTATGCATGAGAATGTAAGCCAGTCATTCTCAAAATTCCCTTGGACAATTGGCGAAATTCTGTGTTTAATTAGCCAGCGATAAGGAAAGAGAGCAAGAGGCAAGTCATGATCCGTATACCAGCATCGGGTTAGCTAGGTATCTAACCGAGATGCATCCCAGTCGAAGATTAGTCCTGTTGTAGTATCTCGTTCTATCCGCGACTACCAGGGCGTGCGGAGTTCTAGCCAGAATATATCTTCAAATACCCTCTGGTGGCGATTTCATTGCATGATGTCAAACTTGCCCTCGGCTGGTGGCGGAAGAGCAGGGGGACATATTCTACTGAATGGGAGATGCCAAGAACATCTATTTATTCCAAGAGATATTCCATTCACTCTTCGTTTCGCGCCAAATGCAATGATCTACCCTTAAGAGCCAGTCTTTGCTTCTTCTGGGTAAACGTTCTTTCCACGGTCTAAATTCGTTGAAAACAGGGACCCATCGAAGTCGAAGACGGATTCCCGCAATAGGTCCTTTGAAGACCTCTCAATTGAATTGAAACTGGGAAACAAGATTGAAGACTAGAAAATTCCACGCCACGGGAAGCTTACGCAGCAATTGATATACCAGAGTCTACGACCTGGGGAAACTGCTGAAAAGGCAAGGATGCCACTCCTGTCACGATCGTTACCAACCTACTCGGGACAATTTGGGGTTGGGGCCACGGATATCGAAATCCCAGTCAATAACGAGAGGCACATCGGGAGAGCAGTGTTCAAGCATAATAATCAACTCGCTTTGAAGGTTTGTCTCGAGATTTCACAGATGTCATTTCTCTAGATTCAAACATTCAAGGATCATGTCTAAAGAGAATGCCAGCTTGAAACAATTCTTTTGACTCTATACTATCCATCTACCTCTAAAAGCCCTGTCCCTCGCCATGGAAAAAGGCACGATTGGGTTCCACGTCCGATATCTGTAATCGCAGGTGGCTACGCGCACTTCGTCCATACCGGTTACACACTGCTCAAATGTATCTTCACGGTCATACTTTGGAGCCTGGCCGGCCGAACGAAAATACCCGCCACTGTCGATGCACCAGTCCTCGGCTCAGAACGTCTCGAAGACTCGGCTATCAACTTGGTCGGTAACAGCCCGACTGAGAGAGGTCTGCCCCCTCGATTTCCTGTCATTATCTTTTCTCACGGTATGGCTGGAATGCGCACGAGCTATTCACAGTATTGTGGTGAACTAGCTAGCCGTGGATATGTTGTGGCAGCCATTGAACATCGTGATGGCAGTGGCCCTGGAACAATCATCAAGAGGCATGGAAAACCGGATCGGCTGTTCCGGAGTCTTTCATTTGATGAAGTAAAGTATGTCGTCCCGTTTAACGACCGTGTTAAATCACTTTGCTGATAACACAATTTTAGGGCCGAAAATGATGAACAGTATTCCCAAGATGATTTCATGACGGACAGGAAAGCATTACGCTCAGCGGAAGTTGAAGAAACCGTCGAGCTCCTCCAAAAATTCCAGAATGGTCATGGTCCTGATATCTACAAGCTCAACTCCCGAAGCGAAGGAAGCATCAGCCTCTCCGGATTCCAAAAACGCCTTGATCTTACCAACATCATCATCGCTGGTCACTCTGCCGGAGCCACACTGGCCATGCAAACACTCTCTCCTTCACCCAACCCGAGTCTACCGTTTAAGGGAGCTATCATCTTAGACCCAGGAAAGCGCAGCGGCAGGCTCAACGAAGACATCCGTGTTCCCACCCTGATCGCCAACTCAGGCTCCTGGAGCCGCGAGACTGGCCACTTCAACCGCGTCAAGAACCTTACGCAGCAACTAATGCGCAACCACTTGACACCAAAAGCATGGTTCATGACTCTTCTGGACACTGCGCATCCCTCAGTGACCGATGCGCCGCTGATCGAGCCCTGGCTACTCAATTTCGCGACGGGGGCTACGCTCGACGTGCATGCTGCCTTGAAAGCCTACGTGGAGATTTCCGATGGCTTCATTCGCTTCGTCGTCTCTGGCGGGAGTGAAGTGCCGGGTGTATTAGCAAGAGCAGCCAACGACCCTGACGGAGAAGTTGTGAGAGGAGAACGCGAGGTTCAGATGGATCTGACGGACCCGGATGAGCGGGAAAGGGTTCGAAATGATTTGCACAGTATTGAGTTATTAAGGCAGAGACATGAGGGTGGAGGAAAAGGAGCTGAAAAGACACCGGAAGCGCGGTGGGCAGTGCATGTTGCTCCTGCGATAGCGCCCACGAGTGCGCCAGAGAGAAGCGACTGAAGCACGATCCTCCTACTGTGCTGAATTAGTAACTTTCTTCAAAGGATACATGCAAAAGGATACGTGTGGGGGTAGTTCTGAGACATTTGTTGAAGGCGATGGGCATCGGCGTCCCGGTATAGGCAAAGCAGCAAGCTGACTTGTTAGTATCGCAATATTCGCGCCTAGCATCATGTGTATGAGGCAGTATACAGCCTTTTTAATTATATTACTGATCATAGGTAGTGAAGCAAATCATTGGCAATGATTTGCTTCAAAACGGCCTATTCAGCAAACAAGGCTTCTAAAGGCTTCTCAGACTCACATGAGAAAAGAGATGGTATCAATTCAATACCTCATAGGCATCCTCAGCACTCACCCATTGAGCACATGAAGCCTCTCGAACCCTCTTAAGTTTACACAATAAAGGAAATGGTATCAATCCGACAGCTCAAAGGCATCATCAGCACTCGTCCCGGTCTTTCCTTTAGGATCAAAGGTCGGGCGTTGAGCTCCAAACGCCATATTCGATGCAGCACCTACTGGAAAGCCCAGCCGGGATCCGGGTGCAACAAAGCCTGTACTACCACCACCGTCGTCATCATCTTCTCCACTTTCATCTTCGTCTCCGACAGAGTCTTCATCATCGCCGTATTCATGGAAATCGACATCATTGGATCCATCATCGGCCGTATTCTCATCATCAGTACCTCCCTCCACTTTGGATTGTTCCATCTGATCATCACCAGTTGCAGCAACGTCTTCGGCGTCCTCTTCTTTGGTTACAGCGCAATACAATTCTTCGGGGGCAGCTGAGAACGACGCGAGTTTTCCATCTCCGTCGCTTCCACGTACATTTTCAGTTCCCTTTTCCTTATCAAACCCGCCTCCTCTGCCTGTCTCGGCATTTGCTTCATGTTCATCACGCCTGATATTTTCTCTCACTTGCAGCGCCTTTTTACTATCTGTCGCTTTCCAGGTTCCATACTTTTCCCGGGGAACAAATCTGCTCTCTCTTGACCAATACTTTGGAAGATTTTGGTTGCGTTCATTCCGACCAACTCCTCCGTACGCCGAACCACTAAGGCTACCGGAACTTCGGTTCATCTCAACCGGGCTCGCATAAGACGGTGATTTGCTCCGACTTTCTTCAAGGGTTTTTCGCTCCTCTTGATAAAAGCTGATGCTGTCTGCCATCATCTGTCGCAATTGTCGTGACTGGGCCAAAAGATCAGAAGGGCCCCCCTCAACTTGCGCACCTGCTCCCATGTGAGGTTCCAATGGTGGGCTAGCTTGAAGCAGTCGAGGAGCAGGCCGCGGCTTGTGAGGAAGTATTCCTGACGTCGCCTGGTTGAAAGCCTCGCGAGCGCGCTGGGCACGGGCAAGGAGTGCTTCATCAGCTGCTTGGGTGGCCGCGCGTTGTTGGCGCAGGCTTTCAAGGGAATAGTCAGTCGTGCTGTATCGGCGAGGACGTGTGCGAGGTATTGTGGCTGGGGTCGGCAATGGACGGACAGGACTGATCCGCGACTGCGTGCTGTTCGCGAGGGTTTGCTGCCTCTTTGGATTTTGGAATGAGTCAGGATCCTTGTCTTTCGCGCTGGCCAACTCAGCGGATGCGGTCGGGAATGTGGTAGAAGATTCTCTCTCGCGCTTCCGTTTGCTCCCGATGTTAGGATCGATGCCCATAGCCTTTAGTTTAAAATAAGGAGATTGGACGGTACTGATAGGTTGGGCAGAATTATATCCAGAGTGAAGATATCTTCTCTGAGAAGACGGACTGGCCCCAGCAGACAATCTTAGGTGCGCACCCTCGTTTCTAGCCTGGCCCAGAGAAGCTGGCCTCGCTTGACTCACAGAATCTGTTTGGGTAGATTTGTGCTGCTGAGGTTCGACTAAGGATGCTGGGTCGCGCACGTGGTCAGGCATAGTGGAAACGCCGAGCAGGGGATGCCTAAGAGAGGGTTTGGCCCCAGAAATGGGTGGCATGGATGTCGCTTTCAACTTCTTGCTGTCACCACCGTCCAAGCCGATCTCCGAACCAGACGACGATCTTTTCCGATCCGCCTTGGGGTCTGGCAATGTCTGTCCACCTAATGTATTTGCCTTAACAGCCGGCATCTGGAAAATCCGCCGCATATCCTCAAGCTCAGCATTCTTCGCATTCTTCTCTTTCTCTTGTCGCTCATGCAAATGTCTCAGCCTTCTTGCCCGACGCTCTCGACCCTGCTTAATCATCTTCCTTTTCTGGCAAATGCGCCTCCATCGTCGTGCATATTTGCGAGCAAGATAGTTATTTCGCAACTCCACTGAAGATAGGATTAGCAAGTATCACAAGTCACAATGTGAAGGCGTGGACTTACGAGTTCTGCGCGCTTCCTTCTCGACCTCAAACTGCTGTAGAGCGCTTTCAATCGCTGGGCCGCTGATAGATTGCACAACGTCCTTCATTATGCCAACGTTCTTGTCAAGAAGCATCTGGAAAGCTAGGGTATCGAGCGCATTGACTTTTGGATCTACATTTGTGCTCAAAGTTTTGGAAGGCTCCGGAGTAATCGGTTGTTGAGGTGTTGTCGCTAACGCTGGGGAGCTCGTGGTATAAGATGGCGAACGCTGCGATGTAGTTGCATTCGAGGGCGTCTGAGACAGCGGAGGATTATTGCTTGAGAACGTGGTTACGTGTGATAGCGGACTGGGTCTGCTGGGCTGATGCTTCATGTGATGTAAAGATGGCACTCTCGGATGCGCCAGAGACGAAGAGGGTGGTGTATGCGGAGAAGGTACTGCAGCAGGTCGAGCTTGTTTGTTATCTGACGCGAGCGACTGATTCTGACCGGTATTATTATCTGGAAGTCCTGACAAATTCACATTGAAAGTGGATTTTGTAGCAGAAGGGGCTGACTCGGAATAGGGTCTCACAGGGTCATCTGTCAGCACTCCAGTCTTCTCTTGAAGAGGTGGCGAAGGGGATGAAGACGAAGGCGGTGCAATAAAACTCGGTAAAGGTCGTTGGGTATTTTCTGAATCAAATGATAGCCTAGGCGGAGTTTCGGACACTTGCTGTGGCGTTCCTGTGTCCTGCGTGAAAGCTGCGGAAGGCACAGGTTGCCGTTTTTGCTCTTGGGGGGCTGCCGGTGCCTCGTTGGCAGATCGCAATGACGTAGATGAGGTTGATGGAGCTTCCGTAGCGAAGGAAAATTTAGAGGTTGAAGACGATATGAAGGGAGGAGTGGAACCAGGATCGGGTTTTCCAGCTGTGGTGGTAGGACGCGATGCGAAAGGGTTCACATTTGCAAAAGGCGACTTCGTAGTAAGACTTTGCGTGGTGGCGAACGAGAGTGGTAAGGCGGAGTTTGTTGTGTTGGTAGATGGAAAGCCAAACGGATTCTGCCCCAGCGTGGACGCGCCCATGGCTGGTGTGGCTCCTGTTTTATCTGCAATGGCTACAGGAGCTCTATTGAACGCAAAAGGCGAATTTGACGCCGGAAGCTTGTGTTCACCTTGGCTGTTACCGGCAACTTCTTTGTTGGCATTTTCTTGAGCGAACGATGGAGAGAATGCTTGGAGTTGACCTGTAGAGGTAGCAGAGCTATCCAATGTCGAACTTGGTTTCCCAAATGCGGAAGCAATATTTGATGGCGTCGTACCACCACCAAGAGGCTGTGTAAGCTTGCCCAGGGCGAAAGGGTTCTGAGCCGATGTCGTAGTTCCAGAGGTCGAACTCGAGGTTTTGCCAAAGGAAAAAGGGTTGCTGAACGGATTTGATGACTGTGGGTGACGGGTGAGATTGCTAGCCTGCTCAAAGCTACGCAGGGGAGCAGAATGATTTTGCACGAGTGGCTCGGCGTTATTCCTTGCTTGGCCTGCCTGCGGTACTTCCGTAGAGTCTTGCTCGTTCTGTTCAGGTTTAGTCTCTGCACCCGGAACGTTTGAGATGACGCCGGCGGTCATGGATCTGACATCTGTACCAGCAGCCTGTGGCTCAGGTAGAAACAGTGAAATGCTCGCATTGTCCTCGTCTGCCGTCGCATCGTCCTCAGTTTCTTCAACAAGACCAGCTTTGTAAGCCGCATCAATTGATAAACCGGCAACTATGGCGGAGAAAAGACGTCCTTGTCTTTTAGGGTCGACAAGTTCTTGTGAAAAGTATTGATAGCTGGTGCCGCGTGGAGGGTCCGGAAGCCGTCTGCCGGGCACAGAACTGAGGTCCAGGCAAGAGAGACCGTCTTCTCGTTCGACAATGCTGAACTTATGGAGCTTGCAGAAAGCCTCAACCTGTTCTTCGCTGTCAAAGCCAAAGACTTCGACCAATTCTGCAAGGCTCCAGTCTTCACTTTTAACGTTCACACTCTGTCGATAGGCCTGCCAGATTGCATTGAGGGCTGTTTGCCGGACCAGTGTAAAATAGATTTCGGCAACGCATGCCATCAAGAAGGAGACTTCATACGAGCCGACCAAAGACCAGAAACGAGCCCAGTTCGCTTGTGCAATCGGATGGGGTTGACGGGGCTTCAGAGGACCCTGCGGATCTGTCACATTAGCAGCAGCAGCATGGAGCTTTAAGGCCGTTTGTACACGCAAGTCCTGAATGACTGCACTGGACCAAGTCTGTACTCTGTCTTCAAGATCCGGAAGAGGGTCTTGAATTTGGAGTATGATGCAATATGCGCGAAACTCGGCCTCGTTGGGCGATCGATATTCTTGCCTGATATCATCGTAGTATTGCATTAGGGACAGAAGCGTTCGATCAAGCTGCTCTCGCTCTTGGTAGACATCATACATATCATACCGGCGGTCTGGCTGGGCCAGCTGGTGCAAGGACAGAATGTGGAAGCGAGCAATGCGCTCATAACAGTCGATAGCAACGCGAACATCGGCGACTTCAGTGAGCTGTTGGATGGAGTAGTCGTTGCGAACAGCTCGTGTTCGGTCCCAGATGAAGTAATGGACATTTTCGAGAGCGGTTGCCTCGTTGAGCAGGTCACCGAACAGATATTCAATAGTTTCCTACACGACGAGAAAAGAAGGGTCAGTTTGCGAACAAGGGGCAAGGTAGAAATCTTAGATATACCAACCTGAAGGACTGGCGGAGGACGAAGATCAGATGGTAGCTGCTCGTCCAGGCCAGCAGCAGCGCGTCGGAACTTTTTGATCATGCGATGCTCTGCTACAACCTTCTCTGGCAATCTTGTAGGGTCCTAAGTGGCAGTAAGATGATGACTAGTCCCACTTTTCAGGAAGTAATTATATGCGCACCCATTCTTCCTTCCAGACGTCTTTCTGAACGACACGCTCAACACGCTCGTACTCCGGGCACTTATCTTGACATGTACCTACAGGCGTGATGGCTTCGGCAAGGGTTCTTGGCTTATCGGGATCTGCAATGAGACCTTTCGCGATTGCGCTTGAGCGCTCTTGATCGTGGGCTTTCTTAAGCTAAAGGTAAAGGCGCTCGAGTCAGCAGGGCGGCCTTCTGCCAGTGGAGAAGAGGATTCCTACCGCTTGCCATCTGTCCTGAAAGCTTGCGTTCTTGTTTACAGCTGATACGGGCGTCTTAGCGGGTGTGGTGGTGGTCCCATTCGTCCTTGGTACTTGAGGTTGCTTCGAAGCTCTTGGTTGCGATTTCCCACGACGCTGGGCTGCGCTCTGGCCGCGGTAGACACCATTTGCTGGTCGAGCGGATCTATTGGAACCTGACTGCTTTCCTTTCCAAGATATACCCTTACGACTCTCAGAAGCATCATTAGTCGGCACGCCGGCCCTCCCACTCCCTCCGCGCAGCATCGCAGAAGTGATGCCCGCGACTGCTTGTTGGCGTCTTGTGTTTCATCTGTGGCGAATGAAGGAAGAAATCGAGAAGCTCGTCATTCACAGCAGCCCAGATGTTACGCCGTATGTGGGCTCGTTGAAGGGTATGAGGTGGGCTTTGTCTGGCGACGTGCGCAGAAACAGCGTTCAAGTGTCGCATGCGATGCTTCGGCCAAACTTCGGCGACTGGAGCTGCAATGCCGCACAGACCATCTCACCGCGACGCGTGAGGTCATCTTTATCGATAGAGTTAGGATGAGTCAGGTGGAGAGCTTGGCTACCTCTTAACAAACTATTTATCAACAAAACCGAGAGGCTCCTCATTAGCCATTATCTCACCGGCTACAGCTATACCATCCACGCTCATGCGTCTTTATGTTACCTTAGACTTTCAACATCAAATCATTGCCATACCTACCTCCTACTCATCCCCATATCCACTTTACCCAGCCATCCCCTATCTACATACCATATATAGTCCGATACCTAAACACATCCCGAAGACTCTCCGCTAACCCGAAATCTCCTGATCGTGCCGAGTTCATGTTGAAAGGCTCAACACACCGAAATCATTGGTCTCCGAGAAACATGAGACGGCCGTGAACGTTCAGGCGCGCAAATGAGATGCCGAGACGATTTTTAGCACGCGAAGCGCAGAACTGTGGACCGAAATGTCTCAAACTAGTAATCTGATGCCGAACCGGGCCTGTCTGTGGAAAACAATGATGCCCTTAACGAGGGACAAAACGGGTCAAACCTGCTTTGCGAGGCTCGACGGGAGGAAGCAGAAGACTCTCCTCCGCTTCCCATGGCCCAACACATCCGTACATTGACAGTTCGTCCTGCATGCTTTGTTCCATGTCGATCATAGCGCCGGTAGTCGACGTGATTGGTATGTCGCTGCAGTCTGCCCAGCAATGCGCAGCTGATTGTTGTTGTGGTGGCCACCTGTCGACATGCGTCGGATGCTGCTGCATGGCCGGATACGCAGCAAAATCGTTGAGTAGGATGCTGGCTTTGTCCTGAAATAAGCCCATTGCCGTCCCTCCTTTTAGATCCATGGTTGAGGAATGTGCCGGATGAAGGGGAGCAAACGCACCATGTCCATTGACTGGCATGTCAGGAATATACGGAACATCAAATTCAGCATTTCCTGCTAGACTCGCTGTATATGCTTCATGGGAAGGAGAATCCAGCGGTTGAGAGTAAAACATGCCGAAATTGTGGTTTGTTTCGATGTCAGCTTCAACCTTGATGTCAGAGTTGTACAACGGTGGTTTCGACTGGTGCAACATCAAGTCCGTCGCCGGCTGAGAAAAGTTTTCTCTATGTTGCTGTGTGTGTGTGCTCTTTTGAGATCGACTTTTTGCCATTTGATTTGGAGCTGCAAAATTGTTTGCCTTTTCGGAACATGCAAGAACTGTCCTTGTGGCGTCGTACGTCGATGGCGAATTTGCTCTCTCATCAATCGCTGCCGTTCCGTGACCGAAGAGAACTCCATCTGCCGCGTATCCTTGATACGTTTGCGCCTCCAATATCTTCGATCCGTCGATAAAGGTTCCCTCGCCTCCGGTGCAAGTTGGGAATTGACCCGCGAGCACATCCTCTTCGATCGTCGCAGAGACTTTGGTTGATCTAACGCCCTTGCGTACAGTCTTAGCCCCAGCACGCCGTCCACATCGCCTTCTGGCCTCGATTGATTGCATCAAGATGCAAGAATAACCATCTGAATGAGCATCTGTTAGAAGAATTCAATGTAGGAAATCATCCAGCTCACCTTGTCGTCCCTCGACAAAATCCTCTTCAAGCTGTGCCACGTGATAAAAGCAGTTTAAGAGTCGCTTACGAGTCTCAACATCTTCAGGTGTATCATTCGGTCCATGCTTAAAATTCAGTTCCGCCGTCGATCTCGCCAACATACTCGTCCAGCTAGGTTGACCCTTCTCCTCCCAGTTCTGCACTTTCGAGTCTCGCAATCTTACTATGACCATGGTAAGAATCATGCGCTCTGCTAGGGCAGTCAGTGCTTGCAAGGCCCCAAAAGGTGTTGATATGCCCAACGAACCGGCCTTCTTCAAATGGTCTGGCTCTCTGTGCTCACAGTGCTCGATTGGCCACCACTCAGGTCGTCGCGGAGTTCCGTTTTCCTTGTTGTGATTCTTTTGCCACTCCTCATTAGACTCTACGTACGGAAATCTTTTCTGTTTTTGGGGACAGATTATTTGAATCCATGCCTTCAAGATTGCCTTCAGACTCAACTGCTTTATGCTTTCCAGCAGTCCTCTTAGGTATTTTGTCACCTCTTCTGTATTCGCAAGGTTAAGAGTGTGGTATTTGTCATTGCTGACTGGTTTTTCTTGTACGTCCTCATCAGCCCGTGCCAGAGTCGATTTCCGAAACCAAGACTCTTTTTCTAAAGACTTGTCGCGAGACAGGCGCATTTTTTTAGGCGAATTGTGCTGCGTGGAATCAAATTGTGAGCCGCGTTTCGCCTCGCCGTCTCGGCTTTGGGGCGATGCCGGTGATGATGCATTTCCGAAGTCAAGACTACCGCAATCAGAAGGCGTAGACGCCTGTAGTGTATCTACTTGGTAGGAGATTGCCTCTAATTAAGTCAACACTGCACACTGTGCATAGTCGAGTCCTTACGGTTCCGGAGACTAGCAATTGCAGCATCCTGCAGACGCTTGGTCACGTCCTTTTGAAGGTGCTGTGGAATTGCGTTCTCTAGCTGTTCCTCAGAGTCGAACGAGGTGACGAGCGTCGGAACGCCAATGGCATTGACCTGAAAGAATGCAAATGCTGTTAACATACTCCTGTCTTGATTTTGAAGTAAGGAATCTGTTATTCTTTGTAGTTTCTGCATATAATGTTAGAAGAGAAATGCGTCGAATAGTTCTCGAAGTTGTGAGGATGACTTACTGGGTTGAAGACTGTGGGCAAATTAAAGTCATGTTGTGGAGCCAAAGATTGCTTAGCCACCGGTTGAGCTTGGTGGAACTTCTTACCAGGAGTATGGTCCACGACATACGAATTCTCACGACTCTCCTGCTCGGGCGGCATTTCAATTGAAAAGAACACCATTCTGTTAGAGACTGGCAAAGTCACAGTCGATTAGGCGGTGCAATGGTGTCCGCCGTTTCTATCCCAATGTAGAATTTGCCAACCCACTTGAGATTTTGAGCGAAAACTAAGCTTTTGATGGCATGACCAGCGTTAGTAAGGCGAGAGCAGTGAACAGTAGGGTTAAGCTAGGCGTACCGAACGAAGCAGGTTGCAGCCAATTGTGCGTCCAAGCAAGATCTTCCGTATGCCCAAGCACCTACTCCAGCCTGCTGTTCTGAGCAACTTCCACTTTCAGATGTGAGCCTCCTGCATTGTCCAGACGTTACAAATATGTGACAAGACGTTCAGCTGTATAAGCTACGGGATGCAATGGACAGGTAGCCCCCGAGGCAGTTCCGCACAGACTGCGTACCCCTTGTGCGAGACCAATCTGATAGTGATGGAAAAGGGTCTCGTATATTAATGTGGCGAGTCTGCCATGCACAGGTTTAATAGCATGTACAATGCAATGGCGTCTGCGACCGTATCTCTGCTCCCTTGGGGGCTAACGTTGGTGTAAACAAAGAACAGACTCCGATAATACTCCTGGTCCAGGAGGAGAAGATCTCAGTGTAGGATGAGAGTTGGCTTGCGACTGACGTTTTCCCCGCTGGGGTGTGTCACTATTTAACAATAGGGGTTTCCACCCAGAACTCGTTCTTAGCTAATCGACCGTTTGATGGGATTTAAGCCAGCATGTCACTATTTCTTTTTTGAGTTTCACCTCTGGTTCGTTATCCAGAGTCGCTTGCCCTCTAAACTAGATTTGATCTAGGTCGCAGCTTCAGGACTGGTATACAGCGATGGTGGGCAATTGCCAAACACGGGCACAAGCGTTGAGAACAGCGTTGGTTGGCAGTCCGGGGCATCCATATCCAAGTCAAGCATGATCGAACGAGGGTCCATCCGTTTTGCCAAGCCATACTTGTAAAGCAAACGACGTCACCTTGCCTGAGACAGGTTGATGTGGTGGTACCGGAATCTCGCAGCTGGGTTGTCGATGCGGTTACGGTTGAGGTCTTGTCTGCTGAACAGCACGAATCTTGGATCGTGTATCGCGGGAAAGTCTCCCGGGAGGATCACCCACCCACACGCAAGGGCTACGCGCTCGACCCAGTATGCGCGTGTCATGGTTTGCATGCAGTATGGTGCTCTATAAGAAGGCGTACATGCATGAGACCCCACGATTGTCCCCTCCCCGCCGTTGTCATCAGGACGAGCAGATGTTGTCCGCAAATCTGACCACTCCCCTGACATATCCTCGATGATCGTACGATCCCTGGTCTTCTTGTGAAGCATCATGCCCTATCTAGGCATAGCATAGGGAAAAGAAAAAAGAGATAACAAAAGCCGAACAGCCGACGGTCGTAGGCAAGAACATGCGAAATGAATCTCTTCCGGACCCAGCTCCTAGGGCCAGACAGTGCATACGTAGACGGGAGATCAACAACGAGTCCACAGGCAGGGGATTCCCTGCACGCCAAATTCGACGCTGACTGTTGCCGTAGTGGCGATCTTTTAGTGAGCGTCGCCTTACAAGGCGTGCCGGGGTCAGAATGAGGATGTACACCAGCAATCGCCAGGGGCAATGCTTCAAATACCTTTCTTGAAACAGCACCGAGCTTCTCCAGCCGAAGCTCAAAAATGATATGGTTGTACGAACCGTTAATACGCTGCCTAGGCGAAATCGTCTCGTCCAATTGGGGCGGTTACCGTCGTCCCATCTGCATGCAGCAAGCCTCCCGTCCGCCAGTCAAAAATGCGGAGCAGACAACATCTGTCACTATGCCCCCCAAATCGCTTCATCCCATGGTTCTCAAAGACACTATTGCCAGGCTCCGCACCTCAGGCTTTGCTTGCCATCGTGTGGCTCTGGTAGCGAGACGGGGGAATCGTATTCGGTCTGCAAACGGTGGCCCTGCCCCTGGCATCTTGAAGGCAAAGAGTTGGGTAGTTTAGGTCTTTTGCTCTACGCGTTTGGCAGACGCCAGCGTGATGGCGATTGTCGAGCTCGTGCAGGTCAGATCCCCATCACCTGCGACGCTGCATTGTTGGCCTAAGATCTATGCGATGGACTTCGATATCGACACCTTGTACCCGGCTCTGCCAGATAAGCAATGACGAATAAGATCTGGTCGTACCTTTGGTAGGGGTTCAGAGCATCCGATTGCGGCCATCCAAAACAAGGTTAGGTACGTAGAACTATACCAGGCCGCATGCCACTCACTCTCAACACCTGTGCTTTATCCAGAGCTTCACAGTCCCTTGCATATCCTCCCTCAAGAGAGGCGGTTTGGGTTAGCTTGTAAGTTCACGACGTTTCACCGAAATGCGCGTTGATTACCCACGCGCCACCCTTGTAAATCTCTGTTGGCATGCAGTAGGCAAGGATTAGTAGGCAAACGTGACACTGGACAGGGAGCTAGCAGTCGCTGAGGAGCGTATTCCCAAAATATTTCTCGGCACGGTGAAAAATGCGGGACCCGTTGCGATTCAATGTGGCACTCGCGCAGAGGCTCACTTATGGGACACAGAAAAGAACACGAAACTTAACCGCCATGACCCTGACTGGCTAGGAAGTCCGATCCCTATTAGGTTGGTATGGCTGCTATTGATCCTTGGCTAAGCGCAGAGTCTACCCTTCACGGCTTTTCCACTCAGCTATCAATTTTCATGCAGTCCTGGTCAAACGTGGTCGCAAGGCGAGAAGAAAGAAGAACTATCAACACGGGGTCAGCACGAAAATGAGGGAACTATCGTTACCTTTTCCAAGTAGTTTCTTTGATGAACGTAGTCTATACATCTATACTGAAATAAACTTTTGGTCTCCACACGAACTCTTACCATTTGGTACAAGTCAGTGGGAGAGTTGATATCGAGCTAATACCCTGCTAATCTTCAGCCCCAGTTTCACCACTTTCGCCTCCTTTCACACTTCCTAAGAGGCCGCTCTCTCTGACCAATTCCCAGAAAAGACCCCGGCTCTGTATCAGCCTGTCTGGAGTATCAAATTCCCTCACTTGACCTTTATCGAGCACCAATACTCTGTCAGAGTCGAGAATGGTATTGACCCGATGCGCAATCGTGATGATGGTTCGGTTGCGAAATTGGGATGAACGCAGTGTTTGCTGCAGCAGAGCATCAGTCTGGACATCGACGGCGGCAGTAGCTTCATCGAGAACAAGAATATTGGAGGGAGTCAATAAGGCGCGAGCAAGGGAGATTAGTTGACGTTGGCCTTGGGACAGGTTAGAGCCACCTTCATTGACGCGGGCATCGAGCTTGGCGGGCATTCGAGCGATGTAGTCCTTTAATCTTGCATGTTCTGTTACGTTCGTTAGTGCAATGAACCACGAAGCGAGATGTCAATAGTACCAAGCACGCTCCAAAGCTCCGTATCATCGTGGACATGCCCTGGATCCAGGTTGTCCCTCACACTACCTTCGAAGAGCAATGCATCCTGCGGAATAATCGCAAGCCGCCGCCTCAAGTCCCACAATCCAATTTTCGTCGTGTCCAAATCGTCGATTTTGATTGTCCCCTCCACTGGCTCGATAATGCGGAACAGTGCAAGTGTCAAGCTGCTTTTTCCTGCACCTGTGCGTCCCACGACTCCGATCTTTTCCCTCGGCTTGATGTCAAGACTGATGTTTCTGAGTACAAGGTCTAGCTCAGGACGATAACGTGTGCTGTAGTGGTCAAATTTCACGGCTCCGTGTGCTGGCCATGCGATGGGCGGCCGGTTCTTGCTGATTACCTCCGGAGCTTCACTTGGCAGTCGTGCATACTCAAGCACTCGCTCCACACTAACGATATTGGTTTCGACCTCCACTGTCTGTCTCACAATCCAATTCAAGCTCTGCGTTATCTGCAATGCATAGCTCATTGCCAGCCCAACCAATCCCGCGGAAGGTCCGCCCCCTGTACTGACCGCTGCTATCGCAAGGCTGGCACTGGCCAAGATAATAACACTGCCGATGAACTCGAGCCGCACTGCGAGCCATCTATTGGCAGTAGTGCTTGGGTAGTAGGCGCGCAAATTCGCGTCTACCCGCCATTGGTTATCTTGGGCAAATCGTTTTTGCTGGCGGTAAGCGCGAATTGTGGAGATTCCAGAGAGAGATTCTTGGAATTGGGCATAGATGGGAGATCGGGTGGTGGAATCGAGGCGTTTCAGTTCGCGCGATGTGCGTAGGTAGTAACGCTGGATATACAGGTAGAGTCCGCCGAGGGGGATGATCAGGCAAACGAAGATCGGGGTTGACGTGGAAATGACACCCAGGGTGAAGGCGGCTATGTAGAAAGACGAAACATTCAGCTGCGACGATACAAAAGCAGAAGTGCGATATTTGGGGACCACCTTGACGATCGTGGATTTCAGAAGGTTCTGTAGGTACGTACCTCTGGCAGTGTTCACAAAAAGCATGTTGAATGTTCGCCTATCACACAGTGAGCCGGAAACTCCGATGCATTGGGACCCTTAATGCCTGTAGGACTTACGCAAGAACTTCGTCTACCTTGTAGATGTCGCTGGAGCATTGATGCGTTAGCGTACCGGCGTCGAACCTGGAAGCGGGGAACAGGCCCAGAAAGCTGGTGGAGATTCCCTGTGGCGTAACCCCAAAAAGTGACAGGTGCATCGAGAGTCGTACAGACACGGCACTGTCTGACGCGTAAAAAAAGAAAAATAATAAGTATGTCGGCAACGCAAAGCCACGTCACAGGCTAAAACATTGCAAGAAGGAAAACATGGTTGGGTAGTGTCGGTCAGAAAGATCTTACCTCGAAAATCGATTCAGAATACGGCCTGCAGGAGTGGTCTCAAAGAATCTCATTGGCGACCGGAAAATTGCAAAAGCCATCCGTTCATGGAGCTTTCGAGAAGCCTGGACGAGCCGAGTTGCATTAGTGTAAGAACCGACATCCACGCGAGCTGACTTGCATATTGAAGAGACAAGGGATGGGATCGGGGCGTGCTTTTCACAGACAGCCACTGCACGCACCTCAATACTACAGAAGATCCACAAGATCAATGTCTGAAAGACTACCAATCCCGCCGACCCGAATCCAAAGGCAAAGTAGATACCGATATATTTACCGACTTGGGGGTTGCTGCCATATTCAGCGTTGACCTCAGACCAGTGCTTGAGCCAGACGCTTCCCCCTAGAAGCTTGCATTAGCCTGACAACTGGACAGGAAAGGAGAACGGATTCGATACCAATCTGGGCTGTCTGAGCCGCAACCAGCATGAAAAGGTACACCGCGACGGCTCCAAGGTTACTGGTTTTCGCATATTGACCGTAAACATCCCATTTGACTTTTCCTTGCTCGACGAACTCCTTTGACTGTTTCGTTTTTGCTACGCCTTCACCAGGTCCTGTTTCTTCGTCCATTAATTTGCCCCGGGGCCCACGGAAGCTTGCAGTGCTTGCGCGCCTGAGTGTCATCCCAGAACTCTTGCGAGCTGGGCCTCCACCAGGCCTAATGGGTGCAAGTTGGGGCATACCATCCTGTATCTCGTCTGGTTCTTCCTCTTCGGAGTTTGGTCCTGTGCCCCAAACAGTAGCAGACTCGTCGCTTCCAGATGACGCTGTAGTGGCTGCGGAATCCTTGTTTTCCTCCTCTCCTGACTGCTCGTTGCTTGCTGATTTGATCAAATTTGCAATCTCGCCCTTCATAGCTATTAGCTGCTGGTATGTGCCCCGTTCAATGATTCGACCTTCTCGGAGAAGCACAACGTAATTGGCTTCGATCAGGACAGGAATTGAATTAGTAGCCAATATTCTTGTCTTCGAGGCCAGTAGACCCTTGGAACCCAACACGTTGTCAATGATGTGGCGGCCGACGTGCTGGTCAACGGCAGACAAAACATCGTCGAGCAGGTAGATGTCGGATCGTGCGTAGACTGCTCTTGCAAGCGTCAGTCTTGCCTTCTGCCCCCCAGAAAGTGAGATGCCGCGTTCGCCGACTTGGGTTTCATCACCATCAGGGAGCGATGAAAAGTCCTCGACCAGTGCGCAGGCTTTGATTGTTTTCTCATAGAATTGCGGGTCCCATCGATGCCCAAACACAATGTTCTCTCTTACCGAGGCGTTCATGACCCACGGCGATTGCGCAACGTACGAAATGGCGCCGCGGATAATGACCTCGCCTTTGTACTTCCACAAGTCCCCCAGCATGCATCCAAGAAATGACGATTTGCCTTCGCCTACGCGACCGACAATGCACGACAGTTCTCCTTTGTGTGCTGCGAAATTGATGTCTTCAAGAGCATTGCGTTTTTCTTCTTTGCTCCAGGTAAAAATGCCATCCCGGATGGTGACAGATTCATCGCCTAATTCTTTTACAGGCTCTTCTTGGACTACAGCGTCAGATTGCAGTTCTTCTGCTGTGAAATAGCTAGTCAGTCTTCCAACCGCTACGCTTGCCTCGATAATAGAAGTGATGACTATGGGCAAGACTGCGAGAGGGAAGTTCAGGAGGTTGAATAGCGTCAAAGCAGGGAATACAATCTCAGTAGTCAAAGGCTTGTCGGTCGTCAAGACATAGACTGCAAAAGTAGACACAGAAACGAGAAACGGCGTAGTTGACCAGGTAAAGTTGGCAAATGCTTGCGCAGCGCCTATTTTGCGCAACGTTCGCAGTTCAAGGTCGTTTCGGATATGCGTCAACTTGTTAATAAAGGCTGTAGTCCAAGCATACAACTTGATAGACTTCATATTGTTCAGGATTTCTGTCATTAACCGGGTCCTTGAATCCTTGTTCGCCATTTGCTCCTTCTGCAATGTCTTCATAATCCGTGCAATAACGCCGTTAATAGGGACCATGGCAATCATGGCACCGACACCAGCAAGCATGCTCCAGCCTAGAAGCTGGTAGAGAGACAGCATGCAAAGTACGATCTGAAAAGGAGCTGACCACAGCATTTGACCATATTGAGAAAGGTCTTGAAGTCTCTGGGTGTCGACGGCCATATAATTGACAATATCGCCAGTAGATTTTGCAGCCCGGCCCTCGTTGGACAGGCGCATTGCTTTTGAATATGTCGTAGCAATCAACGAGGCGCGTATTCTCATTCCGGTTTCGAAAGCGCGTTGGAAGTACTGATGCACGCACGCCGTTTGGCAAACCGACACAGCGAACATTGCCAATGCTATAGCTGCGCCACGGACAGCAGGCTGCGGATTGTCGGTGCTGTATGAACCCACAAAGGAGATGAGCAGTCTGAGCAGCTGTGGTTGAACAAAGTTAAGGATGTCGCCAACAGTCTTGAAGCATGCTCCCCCAAAGTACGGACCACCGAATGCACGAAACAAAGTGATCCACAGTGACGGGTAACGCTTCTTCAATTCCTTGTTCCAGGCAAGCTCGAAAGCGCTAGTGGCTTCTTGGGTACTATCGGCCTTTCGAAGGTTCCACAGGTCGTCCTCGGTGAGAAATTGCTTGTAACCATATCGCATCATTGGCGTCATCCATCCAAATGTAAGGACAGAAAAGACGTTGGCATATTCATAGGGGCACTCTGTCTCGTCACCAAGCGCATCATAGTCGCTGACCTTTTTAGGCACCAACCACTCCAGAATCAATTCAAAGGCAACAAGTCCGGTACTAGCGCAAAAGATAGCAAAATAAGGAGTTTGTGCCTTGTGTAATTCTTGAGCAATAAGAGACCGTAACTTCACAGCAAAGGCGATAAGCAGGAACAGCCAGTAAAACAGAACCACTCCGTTCGGATAGCGAGCTCGCCAGTGTTCAATATATTGTATAGTGAAGATTATGCCAAGTGATAAAATGGTCAAGATTGATGTCCAGAATCGAAAGTCACCAAATGCGCTATTTCCCAGTAGCTGGATTTGAAGCGAAGCTTGAGCAATCTGAGCCAGGGAGATCAAGGCGATGACAACCTAGAAAACCATATCCACGTCAGCAACGCTCTTACTTCCAGCTTGCCAAGCACCCCACGAACCAGTTTTGCCCAGAAATGCCAGTCTCTTTTCACGGGCTGCGGAGAGTGCTTTGCAAGCAAGTACCACAGTGCCCCCGACCCTCCAACAATGCCCCCAACGGCGACGACCAGTATCCACACGTCCAAGAAGCAAGGAGTGAAATCATATCTGATGGGACTTAGAGGTCCCCATCCTTCCGGGTTATTGCATAGTGGCTGGCGATGTGTTGCGTCCGTCTCAAAGTACAACGAGGCGGGAGAAGAGGCGGGCAGGCCCAGTTCGACTTCGAAAAGAGGCACTTGCGAGAGCTCACCGGGGCTCATCTGGGGTTCCGCTGTTCGAATGCCCAAGCGACTCCTCCTCTGAGAGCTGAGGATGAGTACGTATGGGTATGGGAGTGCAGCTTTGGCGAGAGGATGTGAGCGGTAAAGTGGCGGTCGCGCTGCCTATTTACCGCCAAATAATTGGGTACCTGTCACTAACGGATGTCCTGCGTCAAAAACGTCGGCAGTCAGCTTTGCCGTTGACGCATACATAGAACTAACTACCATACTTTGCCTACCCCTCTCCTCGCTGCCCCGGCACCCGACTTTCTCATGGGAATGCGAGGAAAAACTATGGCGTTCTGGAGGGAAAATCCTTGCAGGCATCTGTTGCCACAAGATACTCCAGTGACGTCGAAGAACCACATTTTGAAGTCAACTTTGAAGTGTCCCAGAGTGCCAATTCTTACTCCTTTCCTAGAAAACGCCACTTGGATGGCCGAATAACGACAACGGCAGCCCCCAAGACTTTGAGTTATATAACTTCCTCAGGAGAGGTTATGATACAGAGTCCTGACCGAAAAATCCGACCGACCTTAGAAAGTAAACGGTTCCTATGCATGCACAAATTATGCGAGGTTTTAATCAGTAGCCACCATTGCTTTCATTCAATCTTGGCGTTTTATTCTCCAACTTTACTCCATACATTATTCCTATGACTTGTTACGTACGTGCAAAAGGCGACGGGAATCTTGCAAAATGTCGAATCCGAGAAGACAGCGCACAGAATCGCGTAAGTCGAGAGCCATAAGCAAAGAGTAGCGAGCACTAGAGGACTCTATACCTCCGATTGATGTGAACGCATAAGAGAGCTGCACAAGGAAAATCAAGTTTCCACCTTAAGAGATCATCCATCAATGCCAGTTAGCCATCAGGTGGCGTGCAGATTTAGGCCATTGGCAACCCCATCGCTTTTCATGTGAAAAAATGTTAATTAAATCACATCTGCCTATCCTGACGGGCTTCCCGAGGCTGTTGCTTGCTAAGCAAATCATCGTCGCCTTCAGATGATTTCCGTAGAAAGACCAGAGGCTTTGCCCTGGATTGGAGAGCGTGTCAGCTCTAATAGCATAGACCGCATATCTCTTGTCAGCAGTGCATGGGCCCGGGTTAGGGCAAGGTACTGCAGGTTGGAAGTTGGGTAGGTATCTGGAAGAAATACCTCTGACCAATCCTTTTGTTCTTGAATGCGCTCAACTTTTGGCTGGCTGGACTGAGGATATTGTCGGAAGGTGACGTGTAGCTGTTGTCCGACCTGGTGACGAGTTTAGTCCTATCGGAGCACCACCGTAAAAGTCACGTATAAAAATTGACAGACCTTATTCCATCTTCTGGTTTAGAACTTCTCTCCAAAGCTTCGCGGTGCATGCTTTGCGGCCTTTTCTCTGGATTGGCAGACTGCGTCTGGACATCAGCGCCACCGCCAGACAAGATGGAAGTAGGCATGGTGATTGACAGTGGGGCAATGTGTATGAAGACAACGAAAGGATTGAATTCGTATGTTATCACTACAGAAGTTCCCGACCACTCCCAGGTTGATGTGTCAGACAGTTCGGATGCAAGGTTGCGCCAGGACACCAAAACAAATTGCCGTTTACGGTATAGTTTATCGCAAGTTCTTCAACCTTGGCTGGCAAGGCTCGACGTCATTGAACGTTGTTCTTAGACGTGAGCGCTGCCAGGAAGAACTTCAGAAAAGTGAGCAGAGATCACCTGCGAAAAGTTCTATCAAGTCCACACACAATGATTGAACTTGAGTTTCTCGCAGTCTGCTTGTACTAGAGGATACCAACCAAGGTGTCATAGAATACAGGACAATCTAATAGGGGCACTCGTCAACCAGGTTCTGAACCCTAAAAACACATTGACTTTGCATGTGTACAAGACTCCTGAGTGGAAGACCAGGTATGGCTTTGTGCCAGGCACTTTGATAGTCCTTCACACGGCACATTTCCCGATACCTCCTGATGCTGCGCCCAGCCCTGCGGGAGGCATACTAAACGCGGGCGCATCCGATCAGACTAAATTTAGGCTGTGATAGCACGTATCTAAAAGGACGTCAATGGACTTTCTATGATTGCTCGCACACTTCTAAATATCTTGCGTTGTCATGTCTCCTAGCTTGCTGTACGATGAACTTGACAGTTCTGGGACCGCCAACGGTGTAAACCCACTGTGTCCCTCGCGACTTTTTACCTTACCACCTTCCCTAGAAACGCTTAAGCAACTTTGCTCTCAGACAATATTACCAGACAAGTACCCTCTGACATCTGTAATCGTTCGCAACATACCAATCTATGATCTGCCTGGGCTTATTGACTCTCATGATGTGCTTTCAAATCCCATGTTACTCCAACGCCTTCAGGACGAATGGCACCACATCCTGATTTCTGGACCCGGGGTAGTCGTCCTAAAGCGAATGTACACGGATCTCGCGCTCGTCTCGTCAGCAAATGCCGCGTTCGAGACAATTGCTGATTCCGAACGAGCAAATTCCAAAACAGGCGGCGATCATTTTGATCCTACTGGAGCAAACACACGGATTTGGAACTCTTTGCAAAAACATTGCATTGCTGATCCCGCATCCTTCATTGAATATTATTCGAATCCATGGCTCTCTTCTATCTGCGAAGCCTGGCTGGGACCAGCATACAGGGTGACCGCGCAAGTGAATATCGTTCATGCAGGTGGCAAAGCGCAGACCAGTCATCGCGATTATCATTTTGGGTTTCAGACGGCCGAAGCTACAAGCAAATTCCCGAGAAACCTACAAATAGCCTCACAGTTCCTGACTCTTCAAGGTGCAGTAGCTCATAGCGACATGCCTGCGGCCTCTGGACCGACTCGGTTTCTCCCGTTCAGTCAAATGTTCGAGGATGGGTTTCTAGCCTATCGACTCCCCACGTTTCAGAGCTGGTTTGATGAGAACTGGGTTGCTCTGGAGCTGGAGAAGGGCGATGCTGTATTTTTCAATCCGGCATTATTCCACGCAGCGGGCGAGAATCAACTTGGTGATTTCGATCGCAAAGCCAATCTCCTGCAAATTAGTGCTGCGGTAGGGAAGACAATGGAGAGCTTGGACTGTGTTCGGATGGTTGATGCATGTTGGGAACATTTGGCCCAAAAATATAGTTCCGAAGGCTGGAGCCAAGAGGTTGAGGGTGTCCTCAAAGCATTAGCGGAAGGGTATCCTTTCCCCACGAATTTAGATAAAAGAATCCCAGGTTCGGGCGGTATGGCACCCCAAAGTGAGCAAGAATTGCTGGAGCACGGATTGAAGAAGTTTTGGAACAAGGAACAGGTATTGAGTGGGCTGAAAAGATTGAGAGCAGATTCCGCAGCATAACCTATTTCTCGAATTTAATCTCAGAGAATTCGTATCATTTGATCCTCGGCCACAGCTCTGTAGATTATTTCGTAGATGACAAGCTGGCAAAACGCATTACAGAACTCGAGTAGAGTGACTATCAGCGGAAATGCTACTTTAGACAGAGCCAAGAATCTCAATAGCTCAAACATGACCATCTTCGTTGAGGAACAATTGGAGCATCTTGTCCATGCGCTCTTCTTGCGCTCTTCTTTCCTTGGCCTTTGAAGGCAATGGTGCATGAATGAGCAACCTTGAGAAAATTGATGCGAACACTAAACTGATCTTGGCTCTGAGCGCTGAAGGTGACTCTCCGTCGCTCTTTTTAGCCTTTGGAGGGGATGATGGCGGCTGCTCACCTGTAGTTCTCTGTGGAGACGGTAGCGTATCTGCAGGTTCCGACGCAGATAACTCAGAAGCAATACGTGCAAGGGTCGACATGAGCAAGACAAAAGATACGCTACGGCTTGGCGAGCTCGAGAGCGTCTCTAGAATCCAAGCCTTCTCGTCTTCCCGAGTAAGATGTTGCGTGGGCTTGGTACGCGCAAGAACGCTAGACTCAAGCTGTTGCCACATTTCTCCCGAGACAACTCCGTCTTGTAGACTAGCGAGGAATTCAAGGAGAGTCCCTGCCATTACCTCAAAACGTTGCAAGACGGATGTCCCAGGCGGCAGATGTTGATCGAACGGTTGGTCGTTGTCCAGTGCTTCCCTCACATTGAATTTGAGATCATCCCGCGCTGTCTCGTCTTTCATGTCCCAGCTGTCTTTGGCAAAAGGCCAGCCGAGATGTTTTATCCAGGGAGGATTGACTTCTCCTTCGCTGGCGCCCCTCATGCTCCAGTCGGCGACCGCGCGTTCGGCGAGGTCTTCTATCGCCTCCGTCAGCCGGAACAACTCTCTTGGAGCAGACCACATTACCGGTGAGGACAGAGACAGTGCTCCTTCGCCGACAGGTTCCGTGGATCCTTTCGAAGATCCCTGTGGTTTCTGGTGCTGTAGTTTCCGGATGCCACCCTCAGGAATGCGTATCAGCTTATCAATGGAACGTCCGAAACTCGAAGGAAGCCATCTTCCCCGAACAGTGACGAAGTGATCACGACCATCTTGGATCCGGAGAACAAGGATATCCTCAAGAGATTCGATGCCTTCATTCAACCGACGAACAACATCCATAGATGAAATTTCCAGTAAAAGCTCGATGGTACACGCGTCACCGGGTTCCAGTACGTGCATCTCCTTCGATGGTGTTGAATATTGTCTCGCATCACCCTGATCGAGACGAGCAAAAAGCCACTCGGGTGCAGTGCCTGCCTTCTGACCAACGCCAATCGGTCGATCGATGAATCCAACAGATGCTGGAACCCGGCCAGTGTTTGCAATGGTGATGGTACGATGCTTTGGCTGGCGATAGCGAACATCACCAAAATCGACACTCTCCATTTCAGAATTTGATTCGTCCGTAGAGTATCCCTCGGACAAATTTTTACGATCAACGACTACACTGACTATAGGGCGGCCCTCGTTCTCGGCTCTGTCAAGCTCTTTGGCAATTTCTTGGTAGACTTTTGATTTGAGCTCGGGAACTACAGCATCGTAGTGGAGCGTGAACACCGCGTCCAAGGGCTTATGATCAGATGAAAGCACTCTTTGATGGGCTGTATAATAGTCAATATTTATTTCATCCTTGAATCCAGCTTTTGTAACAACGAGCTGGCTCCCGGTATCGTCTCCCTCGCCCTCATCGTCTTCGTCATAATCACCGTCGGTATCGGGATTGTACTCGAATAATGTATCTTCGTCCTCGGTAGCTGCGTCTATCCCTTCCGCCTTCAGTTGATCATCACGCTTCCTGGCGGCCTCTTCTTCAGCTATCTTGTTTTCATAGCTCAGCTTATCTCGTCGTGTGCGATACAGGATCCGGTCGCACCAACTGGGAGCTCTCTTTTTTTCACTCGAATCGAAAACCCCCATACTGCCGACATCGTATTTGTAGGTCGGTAGGAAATTAATATCGCCTTCCCTCCAACCTTCATGAAACGCTTTACGTGTTTTCTGCTGTCGATGAAGTTGGTCATGTGGAAGGAGAGAAGTAAGAGTGGCTGCCAATGATGAAGGATCCAGTTCTGAGGCTGATCCTATTTCTGGTGTAGTCTGAGATGAAACTAACCCTGATATCGTAGAGGACGATTGAACGGAATCTTCAGACACGTGTGAATCAGTGGAAGAAAGCGATTTAGGCGACTTAATCGATAGGGTCTCAGGGGAATCATTCTGCCGGTGTTCCAAATCTGCTTGAGGTGGTTCATTTTCTGCTTTCAATATTGGCTTTCCAGAGACGTCGTACTCGTTTTTAGTGTGTAGCATCAACAGTCGCCGGACATCATCTCCTGGAATACCATCTAGCCTGTAATTAAGATCGCCAAACCAAAAGGCAAAGTCTTCATCACCGATTGTCTCATTCTTAGATTGTTGTCCACTAATTGAATCATTTATGGGATCGAATCGAGTTCTTGATGAGATTTGCGACGCATCCCAATCTCTTCGATCCAGAGAGGCTTTGTCCGCCCCTGCAGACAGATGACAGTTGACGAAAACGATTCGGGTCGTCTCTCCTAATACGATCCTGGCGGTCACTGCTCCCTTATTGCCCATATATCCCATAAGGCCTGTGCCCACACTTGTTGTACTAACATTTCTGATCTCCGGTGCCAGTTGAGGAGAGGCATACACCAAGAGCAGTAGCCCGATCAGCTGCTGTTCGGCAACCAAGGAATATCCTGGAGGTAAGGCTTCCTCCAAACATTTCTTCCATTTACTTGCTGCCGTCGTATCCGTGTATGGTCTCAGCGCCTCTGTAGCAGAGTTAACGTCCACAACTTCTTGCAGTCCCAGCGCATAGATTGACACTTCTTCATCGTGAGGCAGGCTGGCAGAATCGTTCCTTGGAATAGTAGATTCTTTCCGGCTAGACCTCTCCTCTTGCTCGAAAACACCTTCTCTTTGATTCAAACCAGAGGCTGAAGATTCTTCTTGACCTATTGACAATCCTGCAAGCGACTCGCTCACCCCTTGTCCTCCTACAAACCAGCCTCCGACATCTTTTTCGGTGCCTTTTAGAGCTGCCACATTCCACGTCCCTACTTTGATACGTATCTGATGCCGAGTGACATACTCGGCCCGCCGAGCGTATACCGCTTGTGACAACGTGTTGTATTCCTTAGTTTCCCATGTGTCAGGGTATGCGCCAGGTATAGCCTGAACGGTGGACTCGGTCGAAGTTCTCGACCTTTCCGAAGCGGCCATGGATGAGGAGACGCGCGCGGACAGATGGCGCCTATCATTGAGAATTTCCGTAGGCTTCTCAAAACATGTTTGAGCAAGAAGCACAACTCCTCTAGCGGCGCGAGTAATCCAACATTTGGACCCAGGTGGCAGACGTGATCCGCATAACTCGCATCCAGTTCTAGGCGACGCCACACAATGACGTGAACCCAGCTACACCCAGCCCTCGATTGAACAGCTACCTCAACCACCTCAACTTACTTTTCGTACTCCAAGCCATACTACACAAACCAGCATTGCGCCTTTCATGACCCCGAAAAAGTCCCGCCAGACATCCCACAACCGCCACTCCTCACACCTAAATCAAATATCCGACTATGATACCGATGCCGCAGTCCTGACAGACACTGGCCTTTCCCAGCCGCCGCCGCCGTCCCGAACCAATGAAGAACTCAATCTAGCGGTGCTGAAACGACATAACCAGTCAATTATAGGCATAGTCAGCATTGCGCCTTATGCTGTTGTCTATAAATTCTCCGCAACCAGCTCGGCATGGGAGAAGCGTGGCGTTGAAGGCACTTTGTTCGTCGTGCAGCTGCTTTCGGAGCAAGTATCAGATGAAGACATCTCGTCTTTGGAACATGGAGAGATTTCCGTGGCTAGGTTTGGTGTTGTGGTGCTAAACAGACGAGGTCTTGAAAATTTTGAGGCAGAGCTCAAAAGCAGCGAGAACGTCGAGATCACGGAGGAATACGTGATTTTACAGGTCACAGATACGCCTCCTGGCCACACTAGAGATCTCAGCAGCAAACAAGAACAGGAAGCAGATATTATAGGTTTGTGGATATTTTCCGAGCCACCACCGTCTTCGACTGCGCAGGCCCGCGTGCTCAATGCGCAAGTCATCCAAGAATGCGCGAAACAAGCCCAAATCTCACGCAAGGCTGCTGAGGAGGCATTGCAAAGAGCTAAGCAGCCGAGGGAATTAGTTATGCCTGCAACGGAGAATGGTCAAAATGAGACATACGAGGATTCCGGCCAGGACGATGCTCTCACTGCTGCGCCTATGGGACGTCAGCTGAGCCTTCGTCAACTGTTTGGTCAACAACGCCAAGATGACGACTCGTGGAGCATTCGGGGACATAACAGTCCACCCTTTGCACGCACAGAACTCGCGCCCATATCACCCCCACGACAAGAGCCTTCACTTTCGCATCCTCAACGAGCCGGCCTACAGGAAGGCCCTCAACCCGTCCATTTGCAATATCGTCCGCAGCCGGGAACACCATATCGTCCAGACGAGCCAATACCCCGGGAATCAGAGGCCTTCTTGCTACAATCCACGCTACATCATACGCAGCCACATCCTATGCACAATGCAGACACGAGCTCCCTCTTGAACGGACGTGGTATTGGGTCTCAGGTCCAAATTCCACAAACACCTGGACATTCAGGGCAGCAAACGTATGGACGGCCTGGCGCTAACCAGCAAGAGATGCTCCTTAGTCTATTTCAGCAGGCGCGGAACCAGCATCTTTGATAGCAGGTGAGGCCGCGGTCAAAAGATTTTTGATGTGTTTACGTCCGTTGTAGCTAGCAAGATACCCTTTTTAGTACTGAATGACAGAAGCGCTATAAGATATTTAGCTCCAACTAAATGAAATACAAATGGCTGGTGGTCAATGGACTGATTGTGCAAGTCAGCAGTCGGCTCAAAATGACAGTTGTGATGCCTAGGTATCTATATGCCATTCCCAAAAAGGTGTTATCATCTCATTCATTACTCAATACTCGGCACCACAACTTCCTCTCCGCCGGCGACTACGGCCAGCTTTCTCTTCTTCTTCCTCGATTTGACTGAATCTCTTCCCTTTCCCTTATTCTTGTTCTTCTTGACCCCTGCATTGTCCCTGTCAATCTCTGCACCACCTTTACCCTCGCCTTCTCTGTGAAGCTTGGCTGCCTCCCTCTGTTTCCGCTCCTCGTCAGCCTCCTTCTTCACTTCTTCAATCTGTTTTCGAGTTTCTTCCTCTTCCATAGCCAATTCTTCTTTCAGCTTGACCGGATCCACGAATCCCAATCGCCCGCCTCCTTCCTCGCCTCCTTCGTTGCCCTCGCCCACTTCTCTTCCTGTAGCCTGTGCATACTGCTCGAGGTTCATCGGTACCCTACCATCAACTCCAAGCGCTTGATCCACTAGCTCCGGGTTCTCCCGTTCCTCCCGAGTGAACTTTGCTTTGATTTGCCTCCTGCTTCTTCCCGGAAACATGGCGCTGATGATACCAAAGTCCGTTCCGAACATGCGCAATGCTTCGTAGAAAAAACGGGTCTGATCCTGATCCCAAGGGTCACATTTGTGAGAACGAGGGTTCCGGTCTATAGGGTCGCGACGGTTAACATATAGCCAAGTTTGGGCGGTGAGACGCTGCGAGAGCTCATCTTCTTCAATAGGCGCTATAGCATCCTCGGCATCGCCGTTTCGCGTTGCATGACGATCTACTTGAAGTGAATCCTCATCTAGTTGAATGACACCGTCGACTAATCGAAGAGTCGGTCCCTGATGTAGGTCTCCCTGACCGTCGCCTTCACCATTCGTTACGTCCCGCCTCGGACCTTCAGTGCTGTCTTCGCGGGGAACTTCTGGCGAGACAGTGGTTTGACGGTCAGTATCGCCTTGAACGACAGATCCAGAATTGTGCGCGCGTCCCTCGGCAACCTGTTGAAGTCTCGCGCTCTTGGCCCTGTCCCTGGCTTGCAGCCGTCTCTCTTTGCTACTCGTCTGACCAGTTCGTGTATCTTTGCAAAGGTCGTGCATCGTAGTTATCGAAGGCAGAATTTCAACACGCTCATTTTCCGGTGGAGTCTCTCTACGTTGGCGTATTCTTCGGTGAACCGTGCATCCTGGCGTTGCTCTAACCTCGATCGATATTACTGGGGCGAGCGAGGACGGATCTGTACCAGTTCGATATTTCGGTGTTCGAGATTCACGCTCAACAGAAGCAATCGACGCCACAGTCGCATTGCGTTGCCTCATTCCGCTTGGGTCTTGAGCTGCGTTTTCTTCACGAGTCCCAATCCGTTCTGGTGTTGAAATAGCATGCGGGCCAGCTGCAGCTCCAGCTAAACCCGAAGCACCATCTTGCGAAGTAGCTAAGGAATCCTGAGCACCTGGTCCAATCGCCGGAGGCTTCTTCTTCCGTTTTGTTCCCTTGTCTTTTCGGACCTTTCGCTGTTTTGGCTGTGTGGTCGGTTCCTCGTTGCTCTCAACTGTTTTCATAAGCCTCCCACCAAGCGGCGGACTGGTTGGGACAGTCGACGGCTCGGGACCAGCAGGCACTGGTGCTTTTGTCCGGGGCAGTACACGTCTGCTTTGTACTCCGTTGTTATTCCTGCGAGCCTGAGGGCTGACAACATGTCGCTGATGCTCGGAGGTTTGTGGTCCATCCGTTGTGGCAAAGTCATTTGCCTCGATGCTATTTGATTCGTCTAGTGATTGATGTTGTAGTGATGTGGAGGCCGTATTGGATTCACCTGGGGTTGCCTGGGTCGGCTCGCTTGCTGACTCTGCTGAGTCTAATGGTCGTGACTGACGAATATCTTGCACGGCTGCTCTACCATGACCTCCGGCATCCTCGCCGTCTGATTCTGCAGTCTTCCTCTTTTTGCTAGGCGGCTCTCCATTCAGCTCGGAAAGGTTTGCTTGGATGGAAGGTGGGGTAGGTGGGGCATCTGCT
Organism: Bathelium albidoporum; assembly: GCA_021031095.1. Lineage (NCBI taxonomy): Eukaryota > Fungi > Ascomycota > Dothideomycetes > Trypetheliales > Trypetheliaceae > Bathelium > Bathelium albidoporum. The sequence continues at coordinate 50,830 of JAGFVP010000060.1, forward strand.
ACTGAGACGGGCAAGAGCTGTGGTGTCGATTGGGACGTATCAGGAGCAGGCGATGATTGAGGCTCTAGACTGGATCTGATTGAGGCCTCTGGAGTGGGCTGAGCAGGTGAACCAGCTCCAGGTCGTCTGCGCAATCCAGGAAGCTTTGGGGCGACTCTCTTCGTGGACTTGTTGATGAACGATGACATGGCGAATACTGAGGGATCGAGGCAGAGGAGAGATGCACGCGTAACTCCTTCATCTTCAGAGAGATCAGCAAAACAGATCTTGACCTTCCATAGCAAACAGGATTAAGTACCCAAGAAGTAGCATGGATTGCACTAGAGGTGCAATGACTAGCGTTGATTGGGGAATCTTATGCAAACTGGGCCGCGCTGCGGCCGAGGGGTAATCGAAGATCAGCGCTTGATCACGTGTTTAAGGGAGCCTCACCTGGAACTCGACCTCGTTCCTCTCTCCTTTACGACTTGCTGTACTCACTCCACTCAAAGTACCCACCACAGATTATTTTGCTTTTCTCTCGACTGCCACATGCCAGCTCCTCTCGGTGGCATCTGCTGTGGCTTTCGAGTCTTTCTCTACCGTGTCGTTCCCCATGACGTTGGCTGAAGCTGGCCCTCTCCCATCTGCGCCTGGTCCAATCTTGGCAAAAGTTGTCATGGACGAGCGCAAGCGACCTTCCGTCTCAGATCCTGATGAAGCCGCGCCACCTGCTAAGAAGCATGCTGTCGCTGTTAACGGCGGCAGGAATCAATCAGACGTGGATCTGCCCTGGCGAGATGAGATTGACGTACGCTACCCCTCAGGCCTCGATTTGCGATCATACGCCTCAAAGCTCCCTCGCCTGCCCTCTAACTTACACTAACTATCACTGTCTTCGCAGCGCTATCAGAAAGATGCCATTCTTCGCCAGATGAAGGAATTCAAGCGGGAGAAGGCTCTGCTCGAGACTCAGGTTGCCGATTTGACCAAGCGTGCACTTTACCATGATGATCACCTCCGAATCGTCGACACCTGGTTTTCACAGGTTGGTCCCGTTTTCAACTTTCTGATATTGCCCTCGCTAATTTCATGCCATCATAGTTGCTCGACGAAATCAGAATTCTGGCGAACGATATCGATACGGTTGGTCAATTGAACAATACCGGTAGGATCATAAAGCGGCTCAAAGTGTTCGAATAATGGCAGACGAGGCTGATTGGGGTCCTTAGAGAAATTTTCCTTTCATTCGTCTTTGTTGTTCGAAAGCAACGAAAAATTTCAAGATCATCTTTCCTCTAGGTCAGAAAAGATTAAGGCTGCCATGAAACTGCTGTTTGAAAAACTTCCCGCAGCGTCGCCGGAAATTAGAGATCTTCAGAACGGCCTCTCGAAACTACTTGCAACCGAAAAGGCTCATGTCGCTGAATTGCAGCGTATATCAATCGACAACAACCAATTGTCTGAAAGGCTAGAGCATGCATCCTACCGTTATCTTGTCGCCGAGAAGAAATTCGACAGAGCCAAGAGCGTCGCAGTGCAGAAACTGGAGAGACAAGCGACACAAGGTGGTCGTAGTGACTCGGGAAGCGGCATCAGCAGTGACGGTCCCGTTGTAATCAAGCATGAGGCTTCTAATGGTGTTGTGGAAGACGGAGACTCCATATTGGAAGCTACCATGGCACGGAAGGAGGCTTTAGCTACCTCGCAGAAAAGGTTAGAGCAGATACAGCAGCTCGAATCCGAAAACCAGAGGTTGACCGAGGAACTCTCGTCTTTCCAAGCTCATATGGTCTCATTGTCCGATGAAGACTTTGCTAAGACAGATCTGTTTAAACTCGCCAAGTCACAGCAGGAAGATCTCATCAAGCGTATCAATGATCTGGAGGCCATTAATGTGCAGTTGAGGGAGGAAGTTCAGAAGTTCCAAGCCGATCGATCCTCTTTTCGGGAGCGACTCGAAGAGGACTCACGCACTCAAATTGCCGATTCAGAAGTTCAGTTAGCCCGTGCAGAGATGGACTTGGCGCGAATTCGGAATTCACGCGATGAGCTCCTTGCTGACCAAACAATGCGCAAAGCAACTGAGTCGCAGCAGCGCACTGCCGATGCACACACTAGAAGTCTAGCGGAGTCTAGACAGGACCGGATAGTTGCCCTTGAGACCGAGATCGAGCGACTGAAACTTCAACTTGGAGAAGGACATGATCTTGCCGATCAGGAAGCGACTCTCGATGGCATGGTACTGGATGAGCTCAAAAAGAAAGTCGCCAGCCAGCAAAAAGAATACAATTTCCTGAATAGCGAGTTGCAGTCCATGGAAGCCGCGTTCCGAAAGGCATCTGCTCTAAGCAGCAAAAAAGTCCTGGATGTAACAAATTCCGAAGAGCTGGTAGCACGATTAACGGCGGAAAAGGCGAAGGCAGATCAGAAGTATTTTGCTGCCATGAAACTCAAGGAGACCAGAGAAGCCGAGAATCGAACCCTTCGTCACCAAAACGGCAAAAGCTCGGAAATCATTGCAACTCTCAAAGACAATGCAGGGAGTCGCGAGCAACTGGCAGACAAACTTGAGAAACAGCTCGCTGAGACGAGAGAAGTCTTGACATCACTAACAACACAACATCGTGCTTCTCAACAGAAGTCTACTGAACAAGCATTTGTGTGCGATGATTTAAAGAATCAAATCAACGAGCTCAAAAAACACATCACCACCAAGGATGCCGCAGCTCATGCTGCTTCGCAGGGTCACCGAAAAACGGAAGTTGAGCTTGAGGCTCTCAAATCCCGGCTGGAAGATACTCAAAAGAACCTCGAAGGATGGAAGAAAAAGGGCATGGGCAATCAGAGCGATGAGGAACTTATGCTTCGTGTAAGTTTCTTTCTTCACTTGTACAATGCCAAAGCGAAGTCAAGACTAACTCGCAATTAAGTCCATCGCTCTTTGTGCGGTCTGCCACAAGAATTTCAAAAACACGGCGCTCAAGACCTGCGGCCACGTGTTCTGTGAGGAATGCGTGAACGATCGGCTCACATCGCGAATGCGGAAATGCCCCGTTTGCGGAAAAGCTTTTGGCAGCAATGACTCTATGCACGTCACGCTTTGAAGCCTGGGATCCAATTCACTTCCAATATAAAAGCATCTGGTTATGTGCATATCCACTCATTCGATGTGTATATTAATCTTCCAGATTTTCTTTTTCCGACGCTGCTTGTCCCGAAATTAGCGGTCCGAGGTTGACTGCAACAGTTGGCAGAGCTAAGAGATGCAGTTGAAAACTTAAAGGCAAGGCAAAGTGGACGGCGGAGTGTACGATACTGATACACATGACTCGACATCGACCTCTTTGACTGGCATTGGCTGGCACTGGCTTTTCAAGCTTCTGTCTGTAGATTTTGCCATTTAGTGTTGGTGCGAACAACTGAACAATGAGGACAACGAGATAGAACCCTGTTCAAGTCTATGTAACTACGAAAAGAAACATCCAGGAGCGGATTTGCAAAGTGGACAGACGTTAAGGTACCAAAACTGCACAACTATGATTGACAGCGCGAAACGGCATCCAGAACATACTCCGCAATCTTCTCCGCAACCGGAATGCTGTGGTCTGTGCTTCGGTCAGCATACCCGGCCTTTCGTATCTGATCGTTCTCTACGGGACTCACCCAGACAGAAGGCGTGGCCCATCCCTATTTGATCGTCAACCTCCATGTGCGCAATTTTTCGTCCTCTGCCAGTATCCCCGGTGCCATCAACGTTTGGGTCATGTGCGTGCGAAGCTATCAACGTGGCCCTGGTGTGGTCTGCAATCCAGTGATCGGATTGAGCGAAGAAGAAGTAGAGGGGTACACAGGCTTGATTGTCTGCGGTCCTCTGGGTTGAAGTGGAGGAGTCGGATACGGGAGCGCCCCAGACCTCATGATCCCATTTATCTACTGTGATTTCAAGGAGCTCATCACGGGCTAGATGCCTATTCATTTGTCGTCAACAACACTTGTTGCCTTTTGAAGTCAAGTTGGCAGCGACAAGCGGGAAAAGCAAGGACTTACAGCGATTGCGTCACTCCCATTGGGCTACGCAAAAACTCGGCGGTAACTGTTGCTGCTCCTAACGGCATTTTTGTGACCACTGTGACGAGACGTCGGAGCACGCTGAAAGGGCAACATTTGGTCGCGAGTCGGACGAAGCTGCCCACGACCTTGGCAAAGGATGGATGCATCACCCAGCCCTATACACTCGCGTAAGTTCTTTTGGGATCATCATTTTTCAAGGTGGCGTCAGTCAACAAGACTATCAGCAAAGAAGACACGACGGTTTGACCCGATCTTAGCAGAGCGCCGGCTTGTGGGAGGGGACGTTAAGGTTGGTGTGTCTTAGAGTAGGGTAGCGACTAACCCCGTATGCCATGACCATCCTTCCAGAAGGGGAGTCTGCCAGATCAGATACTGTAGGACAGATGTTAGTGACACCAATGAGTTCGAAATCATCGTCGTGGTCCTCTTCAATCGCAAGACGCCTCTTGATTTCTTCCGATGTAAGACCTTCCTGAGTTCCATTAGACGGAATAAAATTTCGACCTGTATGATTTGCATGATGGCTTCGCCGTGATCTGCTACGTTCTTTGTGGCGTCGTAAAAGCTCAAGATTGATATACGTGCCCAGGGAATGCCCAGCGAGAATGACCTTTACAGGTGGAGAGGCGAGCTTCGATTCATTCTTGAGAGTGTTTCCGCCATCATTGGACTCTACGTTGACGTGATCCTTAGGAAGAAGCCTTTGCGCTGTTATCTTTCGTACTGTATCTTCCAATGACTCTTCAATGTATTCAATTTGATCCTTGAGTCCTAATGGAAGACGGCCTTCCAGCGCTGCACCTTCATCAAAATTGTTAGAAGAATTCGATATCCCATATCCTGCAAGGTTGCGACCGTAAACATGCAGATCGAAATCGGCAAGCACTGCGTTATGGGAGTCTATCGAAGCTTCCGAGAGAATGCCGTAAAGATGAGTGAGAAAGGTACGATAGTATTCTATGAGACCGGGGTTGCCAGTGACGAAGAAAATGAGAAGCGCCTTTCTCGATGCAGACTCTGCACGTTGGTCGTGCAAGTCTATCTCACAAGTCATCATTTATATCATCGTTGCGAAGTGGAAGCTGGATAACCCACCACTGCTAGGGCGGTACCGGCAAGTGTATTCGCAACAGTGACAGCTTTTAATTCAGAACATCCTTGATCAGCACGGATTTAGTAGCAGTACATGAATCTCTCTTGATTTATCTGAGGCTTTTGCCCTTTCAGATCAGGCATCTGCTCGATAATGTATTGTCGAGAGGTGGTATCTTACAGTGCAACACTGTTCGTATTGTTTGTTTACCCTGATCTGTCAGTGGGTTGCACACACAGACCAAATCTAACTTTTAAGCATTGCACTACGAACAAAGACGTAGGATACTCTCTCAATTGAGAAGCTGCTTTCAATAAGCAATTGATATGGTACATGTGCCACGCAAGACTGGGCAAAGCAACGCTGTTTAGAAGACACCATAGGCTATCCACGCATTTGCAACCAACACCACACGTACGGCCCCATATGAAGTTGTCGCAAGCCTTTTTTCGGATCAATCCCCGTCCTCGACAGCAGCAGGAGTAGTGACATCTCCCATCGACACATCTTCAGTGGCTCCGTTTGCCTCCGGCGACCGCGCAGCTGCCTCATCCTCGTCGTCCTCGTCCTCATCCACGACCCGAGCTGCCTTCTTCCTCGGCGCCACCGCCTCCTCGTCCTCATCACCAAACAGGTCATCCCCTCCATTGGCTTCCGCCATGGGCGTGTCACCACCATCCTCGCGTTGTTCCCCCACAGCCTCCCTCCCCCCATTCACCGTCACGCCAGCATCATCATCCTCATCGCTGTCCACGACCAGCTCCGTCGACTTATACGCCTTACCCGGCCGCTGCTTGCGCTCCGCCAACCGCCTCTTCTTGCGCGGCTTCTCACGCTGCGCCCGCTCCGCGCCATCGCCGTCACTACTCGCCCCCGGCGTCCCCGCGCTGCCCTCGCTGCGGGCCCTACCCCCGCCCACCTCCGAGCCCGACCCGTCCGTCTCATCCTCCACGCCCTTCTTCTTCCGCTTCCCGCCGCCTCCCGTCCCCCCGGCCTTCCGCTTCGCGCGCTTCCTCCGCTCGCCCGTCTCGCTATCCGTCGTCATCTCGGCCTCCTCCCGCTTGCGCTCCTCCGCCATGCGGCGCTCCGCCAGCTCGCGATCGCGCTCCTCCATCTTGCGGCGCTCCTCGGCGATGGCGCGGCGCTGCGCGGCGAGCGCCTGCTCGCGCCGGGCCGCGGCTTCCTCGCGGGCGCGCAGCTCGGCGTCGCGGGTCGCGCGGGCGACGCGCAGACGCTCGGCGTTGCGCGCCTCGTACTCGCGCTGCGTCTGGCCGGCGCGGTCGAGCTGCTTGCGCATCGTGTTGCGGCCCATGTTGGCGCGCTGCTCGAGGTCGTGTGGCGGGAAGGGTGGGTGGGGTGATTTGGCGATGGCGGTGAAGGCGTCGATGGCTTCGTTGAGCCCGGCTTGCGCTGCTTCGACTTCGGCGAGGGTGCGTTGTGATTCCGAGAGGGTGAAGATGAGTTGGGCGAGCTGAATTTGGACAAAGGCGATATTGAATTGGAGGTAGACTTCTTCGGGGCGCACTTCGAGAGCCTGGTGGATTGGTTAGAAGAATTTGGTGTGAGATACCATTAAGACGACATACTCTTTGAGAGTATTCCAGTGATGTCTTCATTGCCTGAACACTCTTCTCATGCTTGCCTCGTAAAAACCAGACTCGGCCCAGGCAACATAGAATTGCTGGATCTCTTGCTCCGCCCTTTGCAAGAGCCGCTTCGTACTTTTTGTTTAGTTAGCATTAGAGCTTCATTTCCTAGTTCATATTCTTATACACACATTCTCAATCGCTTTCGCATATTGCCGCATCTCACCGTAGACGTGACCCAGATTGGTGTACACGTTCGCCTCGCCTCTTATCGTCTCCCGAACTTTGCTAAAAGTCGCAAGCGCAGTAGCAAAATCCTTCTTGTCTTCAGCGACGGCGATACCAATGCCTTGGGCAGCATACGCATTCTTTGAGTCCAGTTGCAAGGCTTTGTCAAAGAATTCAACCGCTTTTGCGTATTGCTTGCTGCGTCGTTCCTTTTCGGAGTCCGTATCCCGACGCATGTCGCGTGCGGATGCGAGATAGATATTACCCATCCCTGTAAGAGAGTATCGGTCATGTTTGTCATGATTCTGGAGCGTGTGCTTAAAGTGTCGTTGCTCCGCATCTTCTGCCACATTGTGGGTTCTCTTCTTTGCGCCCTTCAAGTACCATCCGTACAATGCCCTCACCTCAAGATTGTTTGGCTCAGCTTGATATAGCTCTTGAACCGCCTTCGGTCCTTCGTCGTGCGGGCTGGTGATGAGCGCTATGTAGGCCAGTCGCACCTTGGCATCAGTGTAGTCCTCGCTGCCCTGTCTGGACTTAAGTCCCTCATAGACGGCCTTTGCCTCCGTCGGTTTGCCCTCGGCTTCGTATGCACGCCCAAGGTTGTAGCTTATGCTGGTGATGAGGTTGTTAACATCTTCGCCAGAATCGCCTTGCGATATCTTGACACAGGCGTTGAGGGCAGTTTCGAACAGTTGGCGAGCCAACGTGACGCGCTCGGCAGCGTAGTGGAAGCACGCAATGTTGTTTAGCAATTGTGGAGGAAGATATTCTCGAAGCCTCGACAGTCTTTCTGCTTCGCGTTCAGCCTCACGCTCTCTCTTCTCCTTTTGCTTGGCTTCAACGAGCTCCTTGCGGGCTTGCACCTTGGTGCTGTCCTGCTTCTCCTCGTCGTCAAGCTCAGCAACCTCGTAATCTCCTAGAGGTAGCGTCTCGTCGATACTTTCGTCCACGAAGATCTTGTCTTCTTGAGTAATCTCAGCAAGTTCCATCTGCTCGACCTGCTGGAGGCACTGAAGGCTCTTGTCAGGCTGATCCTGCTCGTAGAGTCTTGCGAGATTGAGAAGGACGGCAGAATCCGGGGTGGTTTTTTTCTTCGGATCTTTCCAAGATATGCGCACTGTCTCAAGATATGAGATTGCTTTCTTCGATTCTGTTGTTTTGTCCTCACGCATCCCTGACGCTTGAGCAGTGAATACCTCCTCGGCGAATAAGGTCCCCAGCAACGTCATGGCCTCGATGTTCTTTAATTGTACTAGACCCTCCAAGCGATACTTTGCATCAGCTGTATTGCCCTGGAGGGCTTGAATTTGTGCCATGCCGAATTTTGCAGGTAGATAACCCTTGTTATCGCCGCCTCTTGCAAGATCAGCTCGAGAGTAATATTCGTGAGCCTTTGTCGCATCGCCCTCATAATGCTCTTTCCGTGCTAGGAGATACCAGCCATCGCTCGCAATTGCATTAACATCAGTCAGCTCGATCGCTCGACGTGCGAGTCGTTCGACTTGAGCCCAAGCCTTGCGCATGAGAAAATAACCGCCGAACGTAGCGCAGGCCAGTGGTAACCGCTCGTCCAGCTTGAATGCCTTTTGCGTGTACTTCGTCATTGCCGTCTTGTAGATTTGGGCGAAGTTGGGGTCGTTGAGTTGGTATTTCGAGCTTTGATCCAGATGGTAGAGACCCAGGAGGATATTGGCAGCCTTAGATTCTGCATTTAGCTCCAATGCCCGCTGCCATGCGCCCTTCGCGTCGTCTTTGAACCCCAATTGCCAGAAACAACAACCAATGCCGATGCGAGGGTCGGGGTCTCTGATATGTGGTGCTTGTTCCAGGATCATCTGATATCCTTGCAAAGCATCTGCATATCTGCCAAGAGAAAACTGTGCCCTCGCCTTTCCCATCACCGCCATCATGTTCCTGGCGTTGGCCCTTATGGCATTGTCGAAGGAGGCGGACGCCTGGCGTAGCATGTCAATTCGTTCAGCATCTTGGCCTGTTCGCGACGGCTGGGAGGCTCGAAGGAGGTAAAGGACGCCACGCGCAAGGTGGAGAGGAGCGTATGACGGACTGATGCGAGAGGCGTCGTTGAGCGTACTGGTGGCGAGCTGGAGATAGAAGTCCTTTGTGCGCGCTTCGGACGCCAGTTGACCCTCTACATCACCATACGCGTCAGCAACTGGACGCTCTGCATCCTGCAAAAGAAGATGGTCTCAGCTTACCAGGCTTCACCCGAGGCGCCTCCCTACACTTCCACAGATAGAGCCAGCACAACGCGCCAAGCAGACTCAGCCGCTCTTCCGTACCTCGAGCTCCTGCCTTTTCCCTCAAGCTCGCCAAGCCCTTGGTCACCATCTCAATCGCGTGATCCACCTTGCGCTGCTTCGCATACGCCATCGCGATCACCATCCAATACTGCTTGCCCACACTCTCCGACTCGAGCAGCGTGCATAGCTCCGTGGGGTCGTCAAGGAGTTCGACTAGCGAGATTTCGACGGCCTCGTCAGCAGAGTCGCCGGCGACGGGTATGTCGATCTGTGGAGGGATGTCGGAAAAGCGGGCGTGTGCGAGAGAATCGGCGGTGTGGTGGCCGTTGATGCCATTGACGCCATTTGCGACGCCATTCTGGAGGGTTGCCATGATTGTGGTGTTGGTCTTCGAGTCTTGGTCACGGCCTTGGGAGGGTGGATGGCGGGTAAAGGAATGCAGGAGAGGATGAAGATAACCTAAGGCAGCATGGTTTCAAGAGGCAATATGGACAAAGGAAAGGGAGGGAGTTAAAGAAGTGTCGCGGAAAGAAATAGTCGGAAACGGTGCGGAGGTTTTGATGGGCCAGGGTGATGTGATATTGAAAGCTTCCAAAAGATGGCGCATCAATAGGCGGTGATGCGCGGCAAAATCTCGACGAGTCAGGGATATTTTGAAGGCACCTAGTCTTCGTACACTAATCAAGCTCCAGTCGTCAGAGTCTATTGTTTTGGCATTCCTAGGTATCGCATGACACAGAAAACAACGAAAAGACCACGCCTATCCTATCGCTCGCTGCAACACAGACGCATACGTCACTGGGAGCTGCCCGAGAGTGTATCCAATAGTCCATCCCGAGCCACACGTTCTCATTAACCAAATCCGTCACACATCCTTTCATCTGCTGCGTGCTTGCGAACGGACACTCATCTCGAGCAATCCTTGCAAGAAGTCGTCTGCTTCCCATCCATACTGGAGAAGAATGCAGTGGGTCAAGTCTGATCGAAGTTTCTTGCTTTCCACACCGTCCATATCATCCAAACACTGAAGGCCTGGACGGAGACTGGCCAAAAGCTTCGTCTCCAAGAAAATGGTCTGTCCTGATACCATAGGAATTTATCTCTAGAGCGCCAGTCTCCCTCGAATGAAGCAACTGCCTGAAGCCCCCGGCAATCTGAAGACGTTGTTCCTTGCATGGGTAATCCACGCATAAGCAACTGCTTTTGTTTCTTCCCGCGCTCCTGGATCAATGTGATGATTGTTTCCTGAACTTCAACAAATCTGCCAGACTCGCAAGTGAGCATCCGTGTCGGAGGAATTCGTGCCCCATTAACTCGCTTGCCGTCGCTCGGCTCTTGACGTCCACACAAAGACACACACTCAAGAAGGCTTTCAATTCCTTGCTCAAGCGATCTGGCTTCTTCAAGCGGGGCGTGCCATTGGTGGCAATCAAGTAAAGCGCCTTGAGCGGCTCTTCGTTGAGATATGGTGGCTCTGATTCAATCATTTCGATGGCCATGATGCCCAGAGACCAGATGTCCACCTTCGATCCGTACTCCTTCTGCTTGACGACCTCCGGGGCCATCCAATACGGAGTTCCGACCATGGTTGCACGCTTGTTCCGTTGCTCAGTGAGCTTGGCGCAGAATCCGAAATCCGTAATTTTGACGTTGCCCCGTCCATCCAGAAGGACATTATCAGATTTGATGTCACGGTGAATGATGTTCTGGGAGTGTAGGTGCTCTAGGCCTTTGCATGTCTGATTAAATTGGTCAGCCTTTGAGATCTTCTAAGATGGAACAAAAGTGGGCCTCGCTCACCTCGAGACAGATCGTTGAAATTTGATCCTCTTGAATGGACGGGTTGTTGTCAATGATATCTGTCAATGCACCTCCCTCCATAAATTCCATAACCACCCATAATTCGCTATTTTCTTCTTGCAAAAAGGCATCCAAGAAATTGACAATGTTGGGGTGCTTGCTGTCCTTCATGACAACAATCTCATTGACAATCAGCTCTTTGCGTGGCTGGTTGCGTAGATCCATCTGCTTAATCGCGACCTGTGCACGAGGGCCATGCTGCCGCAGCAGATCGCGCGCAGTCGGCGACGGCGCAGTATCTTTGATCCGTGCGACATACACCGATCCCGAAGCACCTTGGCCAATCTTTTTCTGTTTGTTGTACGAGTCGAGAGGTCGATCCTTGCTCACGACGTCCCGCAGTCTTGCCATGACCTCTGCTTCGGTCATGCTAGACATACGCACGTCCTTGCGTGGAGGATCGGCTTTTTTGGAAAGCGCCTCCTCTGCTTTACGTACGCCATCTGACTGCTGCTGGTTTTGTACTTGTTTGTTGACGACAAGCGGCTTCACCTGACCAGCTGCACCGGGTGGAGCGCGCTGTTGAGCCGAGCTCGCGCCATTGGCGGGTGCGCGTGCACCATTTTGGGTAGCGGGAGTCGGAATCTTGGTACTAGGTTGTGTCCGAGGTTGTGAGTTGGGCATCGGCTTGACTGCCAAGGGTTTTGAGTAGGGAGCGCCATTGGCATTAGTGGGAGCGCCCGGAGCAGGCCGCTGAGCCTGTACTTGACGCAAAGAACCAGGCGTCTGTTGGCGATCCCGGGTGCCACTGGGCGTGGAGGGAGCAGGTCGTGTAGGATTATAGCGAGCCGGAGAGTTGTTGGATGAGGAAGATAGCTCGGCATCTGCGCCGTATCCTCCAAGTTCTTGTTTGGCAAGAGGCTGCCTTGTTTTAGGAAGAGAAGCATTGTAAGCCGCTTGTTCCTCACGCTCACGCCTCTCATCTTCTTCCCTCTGTCGCTCACGTTCTCGTTGTTGCTGCCGCCGAGCTTCCTCGTCCTGCCTCCGCCTGCGTTCGGCTTCCTGCTCTCGAGCTGCAGATGCTGCATCTTGAAGTTCTGTGGCTCGGGATGCAGTGGGGACGCGCTCCATTTGAGGGCGTTGCAAAGCAGGGGATGGGCTTGGGTTTCGAAGAGAGCTATCACTGTACATTCTCGGGAATCCATTCGGAGGCTGCGGTCGAGGAGGCGCGATCGAGGCACCGCTACCATAGCCCATATTACCCATGGATTTCTCGTTTGGAGTGGATATGGCTGAGCTGGCGTAGCTTGGTCCATCTTCGCTACGTTTGACAAGCTTTTCGGTGTAGAATTCGAGGACCTCAAGCACAGCCTTGGGGTTTTGCTGATAATCTTCTTTCGTAATAGCCGAGGCTGTGAGGAGACGCTCCCATTCTTGCGGTAAACCAGTGAAGGCACCGCTGTTAGGATCAAAGCCGACGTGGACACGATGTGAGAACCCAGTGGGAAGGCTCACACCGCCCATACTAGGGCATCGCTCGTAGATGCAGTCAATCCAGTCGTAGACTTCATTATCGGTCTCAAGCTTGCAGATGACAACTTTGGTTGGACCATCTTTCGACGCTGGGGATGTCGTCCCCCCGGCTTGGGTACTTCGCTCGATCTCGAAAGAATAGGGATGCGCCTCAGATCTTTGAACATTGGTGACATCGCGAAGCTGAATCGTGAACGAGATCTTGGAGGTATTGTTGCTCTTGAGGAAGTCCAATTGATGTTCTCGCAACACTAAGAATCGATCTGACCAGAGCTTCAAGAAGCCACCTTCTTCCCTGACCTTGGCCCAGCCGTCTTTTACCACTCGATATGCCCCACCTTCCCCAGACGTCTGACGTAGGGAAAATGAAGACGACGAGTTTGTGCTCGATGGCGACATGCTCAGACTTGACATGTTGCCCGGGAGGTTGGTGATTGAGGGTGTGAGAGAAAGATTAGGTTTTGGACGATCAGTAGGCGGACGGGGAGCGGGGCCGGGGTTCATGAATTGGCCGGGTGCGTAGATTCTATGAGACGAAAATCAGTAAACGGTTCGGTGTATTGACTGAACCGATCCCCTGCCATTGTAGGATTGACGGTAACGTGTGGCATGATCGGTGCAGTCTGCGACCAAAGACAAGGGGCAAGGCTCTGCTCAACCATGAGATGCCACGACCCCCACGCGTAAAGGGTACCTACGGTTGAGCTTGCGACGCCATAGTGGATAATGTGTCCAGAGGAGTCTGGCACGAAGTTCAGGCTGGAGTATTAGGGAGATTGTAGGGTGTTTCAAGCCAAGTGAGCGACGTCAGTAGTGGCGGTGGTTGAAGGTTGCGACCGGGCCGTCGGCCTGCCGTACGGCCTCACCGAGTTTCACGCAGTGGCAGAGGGCAGCGAGAGTCGCAGGCGAGAGTCGAAGCGATACCGCAGCAGGCGACAGCAGGCAACGAGTGGCAGTCGTCGTAGAAAATGTGGTGGTGGGAGGTACGATTGTCGTCGCAGTGGGGAGGTGCAGGGAGGCACAGGGAGCGGGCGGTGGTCAGGTGGTACTTGGCACGCAGGACAAGGACAATGGAAAAAACAGAAAGCAGAGGCTGCCGCCAAGCACGCGCCTGCAGCAGGAAAGGAGCTGGCACTGGGCGGAGAGCCGGGCGGAAGAGTAAGGGGTGAGGCAATTGAGACGGCGGAGATGTACGAATGGAGCAGGAGAGTCTGGACGGAGCAGCCATGATCCGGGGGCAAAGGGTCGCGCTGCGGCGTGTCGCAGCGCTGTCCAGTGGTGACTTGTTTCATCTGCCACGCTAGCATCTGCACTTTTCATCCACTCCAAACACCGACCCCTATCGACATCCGTGCGCCAGCGGAAGATGCTTTGACGAATGACTATTACCTAAAGATACAGCCAGCTGCTAGTAATCCAACGCCGGGCACATGCTACGCCAGTCCTTCATGTTCGCTGTTCATGCTCGCAGCAGCCCGCCTCAACGCCAAACCAGACCTTCACCATTATTCACACCGCACTCACATATCCGTTACGGCCCCCACCCGCGCCATTCGCCATCCTGGACCGGTCCATGTAGTCTTCCATGAAACTGACATAGTCATACTTGGCCAGCTCGCGATCCTCCTGCAGATTGGGCCCCTTGTGCTCGGGCATACTTTTCACCAGGTCCTCGATCAGTTCGTCGGGAATCAACGAATGACGTAGATCCAGCTCCGTAACATAAGGCTTTGCGCGCGGTCAGCAACCAACGTGGTTATGTTTCAGAAATTCGCGCCACAATGATCGGTACGCACCTTGCCATCCGCAACCTCTCTGAAACTCTCAAAGACTTGCTCTGCAGTATTCTGATCCTCCGTTACCGCCACCATGAAGCGGATGAACTGCTCAAACGTGACCGTTGGTCGGCCGCCGCTCGTTTCCAAGAACTTCTGGTGCATCTCGTCTTCGTCGTAGACCAGACCGAGACTAGCCAGTGCGGCAGAGAATTCCAACTGCGATAAAGAATTGCTTACATCCCGGTCAAAGTGTCGGAAGACCGATTCGAATTCTTCCAGCTGTATAGGTGTCAGGTTTGTCATGTTTCGCGCGACCATTTGATTCTCTAGAAAAGCCAGCTTCTTGTGCACACTTGACTTCACTAGACCCAGTTCGTATTCCAGCTCATCGTACGTGTACGTGGTGTAGTCATTTTCTTCAATGTTGGCCTCAATGCATTGCTCATCAAGCTCAGCCAGGCGCTCCAGGTACTGATCCAGTGGGGCCAAGTGCTCGTTCAATTTCTTTGTATGTCGCAGCTGATCTTCTACCTCGCCCTCTAGCCCCGAAATCGAGGTGGAAACGGTGTTGAGTGTGAAAGCAAAATCGTTGGCTCTCTCAGCAAACGACCGGCGCAGCTCATTCTTGATGTCGCGGATCTTCTCGTTGATGATTTGGCTTCTTTCTCGGTCCGCCTTCATCAAACCTTCCCAGGCTTGATCCAATGCCTCCAAGCTCAATTCTCGCGGAGGTTCGTAAGGTCGTAAGCGGTACGTGCTGAGCTTGGTCTTGATGTTCCCTAGCAATCCTACTAGATCACTCTTCTCCGCCACCCACTTCCGCTTCTCATTCCGCTTGTATTTAGTGAATGCATTGGATTGATCCTTTGCATCCGCATATGTGCCTTGAAATGTGGCAGTTTCCCACTGGCGTCTTTGTTCCGCGATTTGTCTCAGCAGCTCC
This sequence comes from Bathelium albidoporum, assembly GCA_021031095.1. Taxonomy (NCBI): domain Eukaryota; kingdom Fungi; phylum Ascomycota; class Dothideomycetes; order Trypetheliales; family Trypetheliaceae; genus Bathelium; species Bathelium albidoporum. The sequence continues at coordinate 66,108 of JAGFVP010000060.1, forward strand.
TTCATACGTCGCTCAAACGAATTCTGCATCTCCCATGCGCCCTGCATATTTGACACGAACTTCTCCACTCGCCGCCCAGCATTCTCGACACGCTCCATTTGTGAAAAGGCATGGAACCAGTACGCGATATAGGTCATGAGCGATCGTTCATCTGGCTTCGCTACGTCGCAGACGTCCTCAACATCTAGTAATTCCGGAATGCCAATCTCTTTGGATGCAATGTCGAATGCCAGCTGCATGTTGCCCCTGTGATCATTTTTGTCTAGTTTGTCGTAGTCAATGAGGTCAGGGCGATGGATATCTAGGAGGGCGCAACTGCACAAATGCTAGTCAGCCCACGAGCAATTTGTTTGGGTGCATAGAAACGGCACTCACAAAGCCAGCCCATCATTCCAGCTCCCGCTGAAGTCCCTCACCTCGACCTCCTCGTAACATGCCGTCTTCCGTTGACACCAGAGCAAGAGACCTTCCTTTGCACTCAAGCCCTCCTCATTGATGTCGCTAATCGTGAACCTCAAGATCAGCAGCCACACCAGCCCAAGGATAATTTTGCGGTTGCCATCCACCACGTCCTCCGCGCCGATGTTGTGTAGCTGGATGGATCGGTGGACTTTGATGAAGTCCAGTGCCTTGTTGACATTTTCGAACCGCTGAACTCGAAGCTTGGGGGAGGCGGCGTATTTGCCGAGCGATGTCTGAGAGAGGATTTCGATGAGGTGGATCAGAATTACCTGGGGAGGAGAACAAATTTAGCAAGTGATCTCGAGATGAGATGTTAAAGGTGTACTGACTCCATCGGAGAGATCTTTGGTCAAGTCCTTGATTTCGAGGTCGCGGACTTTTATTTTGTTATTTAGCCTGGGGCAACAGCATCAGCTATAGCTCGACATCTTGCAGCTCTGTCCGATCAATGTGTGCTGGTACCATTTCGTGAAAGTCTTCTCCTGCACATGGATCCACTTCTGTTCGAAGAGCGCCATGATGAAAATAGAGGCATTACCGGACTATGAATTGAAGCGATATTCACGCTCTGGTAAGTGCCACTGCAGCGAGTGGCGCAGACGCAGGCTAGAGCAGGCAGCGTGCAGACAAAGATTCAGGAGCAATGCATGCAGGCATGTGTCTTTGTGACTTGTCTCCTCATTGAGTGGTGCACCCTCTGAGGGGAAAGAGCACTGATCCTGGTCCAAGGTAAACACGGCAACCGCTCCGCCGCTAGTCAGGGGGGTCCCTGAGGCTTTTCTCCCCAGAAAGCGGCCTAGCTTAGGGCTCGCAACCAGTATTTATTTCTTTTGTATATATTGGTTTTCTAAATTTTCAATAACATCGAACAAGTTGGTTGTGTTCTTGCTCAATGTAACGATCTCGACACGGGAGTAGAAGTGGGTAGTAAATCAAGTCTGTTTCCTCAAGCCTGTCAACACATTTGATCTTGCCCTTGGCTAACTATCGTTGACACGGCTATTCTGTTCTAGCTCTTACATACACTGTGCTCTTCCTTTCATCTGCCCTTCACTTGGCAAAAGTCATGAACATCAGCATACATAATAGTTAGGCAACCGCCACGCACTGCAGAATAATAATATCTACAAGACCACCGAATTGATGATTGGATAAGAGACCGCAAATCCATGATAAGTCTACCTTTACGACTATTCGAGGACTACAGAGGTCCATCTCAAGAATTTTGTCTCGAGGTTATGGCCGTGTTCCTACCCTGGGACATAGAAAATGGGCCAATTGTTGACTAATTGATAGTCGGGTATATTCTGCTGGGGCGCTCCTCGAATCAACACGCCAACGTTTAGCGCGGGACGAAGATTTGAGTTGAAATGGACCTCCGTAAACTGACCAAGCTTTTGATGAGGGACTCCGCGACTTGGAATTTGGACCGGTGGTCTGTGTGGATTTTTGGCGCAACGTTTCCTTCACTGAGTTTGTAGCCTTCTTCTTGTATGCAGTGACGGCGGTGAGTCAAAGGCTGCGAGCTCGATTCAGCGGCCGTCAATTCCGCTTCCCATGTTGGATCCTCTTCGTTCTCCTTCCTGAGCGCTGCATCTTCGAGCTGCGTAAATTCTTCTGACCTGGAGTCCGACAGTTCTTCACTCGAAGTCCGTTGTCGCTTACGGAGTCCTTTGAGAGCAGTACCTGGCGGTTCGGGCCACTCAGATTCCCGCACATTGGTATCAGTCCCTCCGCCCTCAGCCACAGCAAGATAGGCGCAAAGGTCCTCAAAAGGAATAGAGATCTGATGTTGTGATCCCAACGCTTGTCCAAAAGGTAGGAAATCTGAGATGGAAAGCGTCAAGGCGCCGGAGATTGGCTAACCATCCCTTGATCGGAATTGGCGATCTATATATTCCGCTTTTGATTATCCGATTCCTTCGTCGTCAATCTCCGGTCGCCAGAGACTTATGGTAGTTGACTTGTTCAGGGGTGAATTTCTACCCTGGTACTCAATGTCGAGTCCCAATACGCAGCGCATGTTATGTCGACTACCGACGATGTACTGATCGGCCAAGCGAGGGATATCCTTTCCGAATAGCCTTCGAATGCGATGGCTAATTTTCATATGAGAATATGGGGCTTTGAGCGTAGAACACGCCTCAGTTAGCTTGAGATATATGCATCATGGGGTGACAAGAAATGTCGACATCTCTTGGCCAATTAGATCGAGGAGACCCTCATTTAAGAATCCAAATTTCATCATTCATTAAGTTTTTTAATTAGAAGAAATTAGCTAATCGAGAAGCTGAAGTCTTATTGGGGGCCTCCCCGATCTATTATCTAATATATTATCTTTGAAGTTTGGGCGTGGTGTTTCTTCCGACACTCTCAATATTACAAGAAATATTGTTCCAAAACTGCACACAACATACAAATTCAAGTTCAAACTGCGGAGTCCCCTGTTAAAATTCCAGCTATCTTATCAAGTGGGTTCGTTTATTAGAAGATTAGTACTGTGTTAATTTCAGATTCTTTGAGCGTCTCCTCGATCTAATCAGGCAAGGGATGCAGACATTTCTTTTGTCACCCCCTGTTGCATGGAACAGGTATTTGACCTAACTGGATGCTTGGACTAACCCGAACCCAATGGCACCTGTGGTATCACGATTCTGCCTTGGTGTGTTCCTCAATTTCACTGCCCGAGCCTAGAATTTACTAGAATGCTAACGCCTTGACATTAGGGACGAGTTACTCTCGGTGATACGTGCAGCTTAGAAAGATCCATACGTTATACGTTCGAATAGGATTCATGTTGTGACCTGTGAACGGCAAATTACATCAACTCGATCACCTCTATGGATACAGACCAAATACTTGTCGACGCCAATTGCGCCTACGTCGGAATTAACGTTGACTCGTATAATCAAGGTTGATATTCTTCAACCACTGCTGATTTTAAGTGGAGATCCATCCCGACGGCACAATCTTACTGTATGTTCACAACTCACCCCGGAATCGGCAATGTTGCATAGGCAGCCATCGCCTTCTTGTTTATTTCTGGCGTGAGCTCACCCGCCTCCTCCTGCAGCATGCTGAGCAGCTTGAAATAGTTGATGTAAAATGCAGGCGTGAAGGTGTTGAAGAACCTTGCCTCTTCTCCTGTCGGATTGCTAAAGGTATGTGGGGACCGGATAGGCACCGTCACGTAGTCTCCCTCCTGAGCGTCGATGGTCTTCTCAGTGGGATTCGAGGGCGTGACGGGTACGTGAAAGCGGACGATGCCCTTGGTGACCAGGAACGTCTCATCGTGCATCTCATGCCAGTGAGCTGGAGGACCAGCCTGGTGCGGCGCCAAGATCAGCTCGGCAGCACCAAGGCGATTGTCTGCGGAAGTCAGAAAAAAGTGATGGAACAGCAGGCCAGCGGGTCTTATGGAAAGACAGCCACAGCTCTGCTCCATGGCAGTGACAACAACAGCATTTCAGAATCGTGGATTTACCTGTGTTAGAGCCATCTTCCATGACCCGCAATTTCGCTGGGCCGATCGTGAGTACCTCTCCTGCCTTTGCCGGCACGAAGTTGAGAGGAACATCTGGAACGGGGAGAGGGACTTTTTCTTGAGACATATTCATACAGGTTTCAAACCGGGATGTTAAAGCAAAAACGAGCAGTTTGTCTGTCTTGAAGGACTGTGGCACAATTCTGAGCAGGATTTGTGTAAGGCTCCACGCTCCTTTTATACCCACTTTTCATCAGCACCGATATCGACGACGGCCGATTCATCCATAATCAAGCTTGCCCACAGGATTTACCTAGATGGCTAGATCAGGTAGTTTGCGGGCAATCTTCGAGTCGGTGTTCGGTGCCGATGACGGAGCCAAACATGACATCGCACCGAATGCGATTTTCAGCCGTAAAGCCACAACATGGATGTAAGACACGGAGATCTAGACCAAGCGCGCTTGTCTGACCATGGAAGTTTGAGTGTAGTGGTGAGACGTTAATCTTTAGAGTGCTAGCGTGTGCTCCCTGCTGTTCTCGTTTGGCAGAGCTGGCTGCTCCTCTCCGAAAAACAGCTATCAAAGTTGAAACTACGGTGGGATTCTCATCGCCACCTTCGTAAGACACGGTGGACTAATAGGACACGCACCGCAATGACTCATTCAAGAGCATGGTCATGAGTTATTGTGTTCGTACCTATGTAACTCCGGGGGACGCTACCAAATGCTGTCTCCCATGAGGGACTCAATACCAGTTGCGTCTTCAAGTATTCGTCATCTTCACAGCATTTTCCATTTTTTCCCTCTCTCCGGTTTTAATGACAGCAAATTCCTTTTCAGCCCTCCATACCAAAATGCTCTTAGTTGAGAAGAGCAAATCGAATTCTTCCAGATTTCGATTTGCCGTTTCTATTAAGATTAACCTCATCAATTTGAGCCAGACTCGAATGCTTACCGATGTAAAAAAGCCAGATAATGGGAAGCATGGCGAAGTTGATCAAAGCAAAGATGATAAAGACCCAGAACCCAACAGCGGTGATCAAGTACGGCACAATCTCGTTGATTGTTCCTCCAGCAAGAGAGAATGCCACAGTAGCCAGAGCAGCCCCTTTCGCTCTAGTTACAAGGGGAAATATTTCAGTAGGGTACACCCAGCTGCAATCCAGATCAGTCGAATTCAGAACCGAAATGACATTCCACGTACCAAGTGGTGAGCCATGTACTACCATACATGAACGTGTAAAGATATAAGATAGAAGCAACAACAGCGCCATATTGCTGCGTCTTTCCTGAATCAACTTGTTTGCTTCTTGTTACCTCGTGGGCAAGCACGCCCCCTATTATCAAGAGAACTCCCATGGCTGACGATCCAGTCAGCATCAATCTCCGCCTCCCTATGTGATCGGCCAGATAAATCGCTGCAGCAAGACTTGCTGTGTAAGAGATGAAATTGCCTCCGGCCAAAAGAGCTGACTTGTTTGAGCTATATCCAGCCAGAGCAAAAATCTCGGGAGAATAAGCGGCAATGAAATCAATTCCGGTCAGCTTTTGCAGAACTTGGATTCCACCAGCCAGTATGATTCGACGTCGAGTATGGAATGCGTCTTTCTGAAACAGCATGCTCCAATAGCCTTGGACAGAAGATCTTACTTCCAGACGGAGCGCGGCAAGGATGCCTTGCATCTCTTCTTCAATCCTTTCCGCCTCGGGCGCTATCCTGCATTGTGTAAGGATCTCTCGAGCTTCATCCAATTTTCCTTGTTTGGCCAAATGTCGCGGAGACTCGGGATAGAACGGAACGGCAACCATAAGAAACAGGATGAAGACAGCTTGAAACCCCAATGGAAAGCGCCATGCAAATGCCTCACTCTGCGTCCTAGTACAGCCATACTCCATCCAGTAAACCAGGGTCGAGGCACTCAGGGCAAGCGTGAACTCCACTGCCACAAAAGTACCTCTCATATGTGCATCGGCCAATTCAGACGTCCAAATTGGGACGACCGTATTCAGATGGCCACACCCAATACCACCAATCACACGAGCAATAGTCATCCAAGTAATGTTCTGCGCTGATGCTTGCAAAGCCGCCCCCAGCAAAGCCCAGAGACAGCCAAGTTGAATGGTCTTGAGCCGACCAATGCGATCTGCGTATGAGCCTACCATCAACGCGCCTGCATCATTGTCAGGTCGAGGCTGAGAGTGAAATGAAAATTGCAGTAGTATATCAAGGGGGCCTTACCAATTGCAAAGCCGCCAAACCATACACTGACGATCCCGCCAACAGCAGCAGAATCGCGGTCGGACCCAGATGCTGCGCCCATGAGCCGGAGATAGTCCTTATTAGTGTTCACTTGGCTCATGACCTGCAAGCGATGCCGTCAGAACCGTCTATTCTTGCATTCAAGTTAACTCTGGTCTTAACCTACGGAAGCGTCGTAACCAAAGAACATGATTGCACAACCTGCAATGGCAAGGATTGCAAACATCATCGCCTGGCCTTTCAATTTGAGGCATCTTGAATGGGAATACCCTCCAGGAATGTATTGCGAAAGCTGGGATTCGGCTGTTTGGCCGTCAGTCCTTCGTGAGTGAAAATGTACCTAAGTAAATGATGTCATGGTAAAGACGCTTACGGTGGAAGATGTTTATATTTTCCTCCGTTTCTGTTCCTTCAAGGTATTCTGCGGCTTGCTTGACCTCGGCCATTTTGTTTTGGTTTGGAGAACCTTAAAAAATGTCGAATGCTCTATTATATGCTGGCGATTTCACACAGGCCTGGGCGATTTTGTAGTTCCATCCGTTGCGTCCCGTGGTGATCTTTGATAGGCCCTTAAAAGACAATGCAGTACATTTGCTGCTGGTCTAGTGCCAATGACCATAGTCTTATTCATCTTGAACAATCTGGGGTAAAGGTTTTTACGTATTGAGCCTCCACTGTAGGGTGCCGATGCAATGTCGATCTCGTGTCAATGGATGCCGAAAAACTGCCGAGCCCGATGGACATTTGGAAGGACTTCCGGTTATGGGAGCATTTCATGCCGGCACGAGGCTGACTGAATTTTGAAGAGACTAAAACCACCTGCTGAAATAGCCTGCTCCTGGGGAGATATGATCGCGTAGCCGAGCGGGACTCTTGTGCTTAAGAACAAGGTGTGGCGAAGAGACATCAATGTCTTCAAGCCTGTATGCTTCTGCCATAGATAGGTTACCAAAATGCCTCGTCCATTTCAGAGACTAGCTCAACATCAAATTTACCATATTGACGCAGGGCCGATTTAGAATCCTAAGGTGTTCGGGAGATTAGAAAAGCACACGAAACACGACAGTTCTTCTCACGCTTCCATATGGAAGGTCTGATTATTTCTACTCAACGAAAATGGCATCCGCTATAATCAAACCGCATCAATGTCATTTCGGTCGTGATCTGAATATTGGTAGATGCACTCAGTAAGTTAACCATAGATAACTGAAATAGAGTCGGAACATATTGCTGTCACCAAACTCGTTGGTGGACCTCTATCCAGAAAGCCATGTAAACGACCAGACAAGTCAATTCCCGGATTCGTAATCATTTAATATAGTGGCGCATTTAGTCCAAAAATATTTACGTACCCAAACAATCGCAGTCAAAGCCACATGAAGCGGGTGAACACGACGCCGCACAGCCATTGGTATCCTAACACAAGCCCCATGGACTTCTCCAAGTCCGTATCCAACCATCGCGAAGCATACCGAACTCATTCGGAACAGGACCCCGTGTTATTCGTCAACAAAGGAAAATGGTATCACAGTAATGGCAAGCATGGAAAAATAGAAGTCGCTTTCGTCATGCCGGAGGTGCTCCTACTTCTTGTAGGTTGCCGCCACCATTCCTGGCGTCTGGCACGCTGAATTTGAATGCATCATCCATGAGTGACATGCCGATGCCACTATCATCAAGATCAGCCTCTTGAGATTGGTTTGGCTGGCTAGTAGAGGTGTCGAAGCTCATGTCAAGTCTGGAAAAGTTGCTGGGACTAAAGTTGAACGGCTCGTTTGCCTGCTGAATTGGCGCTGTCTGTGGGCCTGCGGGGGCTGGTTGCTGGCCAATGTTCTGAGCCGGGGGAGCGGACGCGACTACATGATGTGGTTAGCGATTTGCATTGATGTAAGAAATTGATGGGATAGCTGCCTACATCTCTCGCCAGATTCTCCCAATCCAGATGCCGCTGGATGGAATTGACTCCCTTCTAGACCTGCGTGTCTGATTCCCAGACCACCGGCACCAGGAAAACCATATGCATTGCTCTCTGATTCTTGTTGGGCTTCACTTTGATCGCTTTGGTGCTCTAAGAAGCCCCCCATGGCAGCAAGCCAATTGCTCATCTCGTCCACAAACACCTTCGTCACCCACCAGGCGCTGTAGCTGACTCCACCAGCCATGGTAATGTCTCTGAGTGCAGCTGTTCCAACAGCACTAATGCAATGTAGTATCGTTCGCGTACTAGCCTGGGGGAATCGTCCCGACAGGCTCGACAAGAAGGCCGACCATCGGTCCAGCACGTTCTCTGTCGAAACCACACCATCACCTTGAGCAGGATGGAGCCCTTTCAGCCATTCTGGATCGTCGTCCTCAAATCCGAAGTTGATCGCAAAAGGATCTTGGCCGTTTTGTGCCTGCTGTGGTAGCAGCCACTGATGCTGCAGTGGCATTAAAAGTGCTCGCACATCTCTCCCTAAAGCTTTTGCGACTTCTTCATATCCACAACCAGGCAGTTCCATCTCCATGACTCGTTTGGGGTTCACCATCACCACCCATTCAAGCCACATTTGCTCCCGGTTTGCATCGTTAGTGAGTAAGTTCGCTGCTGCATGTGCCGCCTCGTTCACACGGAGTAAGCGCTGCAACAAGCCGCAGAAAAGCGTTGCCGGCTCCATTTTGGCATCCAAGACATGGGGCGCGTAGTTGGCGAAGGTTTTCGTTAGATGCTCGCGCAGCCCTTGAGCAATGGTATTGAGCACGCTGAGGACTACCGGAGGTGCCGCTTGGAGGGCCAATGGGGCCACAAACCGCACCATTTTTTGGTACATGAGCCAGTCACACTCTCTGATCCACGGAGCGATACTGCGGGAAGAGAAGAGTTTTTGGACGGGAACAGTGAGGGTGCCGCCGAAGGACGTGAAAAGTCGAAAGAATTGCTTTTCTTTGCAGAAGCGAATGCAGTCAATGAGCGATGTGGAGTGCGTGCGGTAGAGTGCGGCAAGCGCCGAAGCCGTGTCCTGGTCAGTCTTGGGGGGAAGATATTGATGAATTGAAGGTAGGGAAATGACATCGTCGGCGGCAGAGGAGGCTGGCATAGGAGATGAGGGAAAAAGGAGAGGTTGAGAATACATCTGTGTTGTCGTAGGGCGGGGGCCGTTTGGGTGTGGATGTTCCGCGAAGATTCTGCTATAAGACATTTTGTGATTATGTACTTGTGGCGGTAGAGACAGCGGTGGTGGAGGAGGTGGAGAGGGAGAAGGTTGGGATTCATAACCATGATCCTGGCTTGGAAAAGCTGCCGTATCCGCTTGAAGTCGAGGCACGGCACTGTTGTCAATGGATAAGCCACTGCACTATTGTTAGAGTGTCCGGGTCGAACGTACCTGAAGTCGATTTGGGTGCTTATCGATCCATGACGGGGTCGACCCTGTTCCAGCTGCCGACTCCTGACATGGTCGAGAGCCCCCATATTTTGTTCATCCCCTTCCAGAGCCAGATCAACGTAATGATATTTGGACTCTCCTCGGACGCCCAGCCTTCTTGTCTGAATTCCAGGGAATATGACGCGAACAAGCTTACCAAAGGAGGCTGGGTTCAAAGGCTGCACGCGTTCAGTCGCACATCTGTCAGCGTAAAAGGAGTACACCCGGTTACGTGGGACAGACGTCTTCGCAGTTTTACACGTTGCTCGTAGCCTGGAATGAATATTTAGCGAGCTGATATTGGAGCACAGTCGAATGGCGATACAAACCATAGCATTGCGAAGAGCTGTTTGGTCTTTTCCGCTTTAGGAGTTCTCTCGGTTTTCAAGACTTCCGCAGCCACGTCTCTTAATGATCTCCCTTCGTTTGCCACGAGTATTTCCCTTAACTCCCTATCGTTCGTCGCACTTGATGCTGCTCCCCTCTTCTTCGGTCCGTCTGTTTCTCCTGCACTGGGCCCGGCAAACCCTTGAAACGATTGGCCAAACTCGTTCGGCGTGCTGTGGCGTGAGAATTGCTCGCTGCTGAGTTGTTGTACTGGAGGCGGAGGGTTGCCTGGTTGATCGCGCTGGAGAGAAGGATCGATATTGTCATTGGGGCTATATTGATTTGTCGAGTACGATAGTTCGACACCGGGAGGATAGCCGAAAGCACTCTGCGTCTGATCTTGACTATATTGTTGATATTGGGAAGTTTGTTGGTTATTTCCACGAGAATGAGGCACAAATTGCCCAGAGGTCGACGGTCTTGAGGCAGGTCCATTTGACATATTTACCTGATATTGGGTTGGTGGATTAGATGGAAATCCATTCGGATTGCGCAGCTGTAGAGAGGCCTCATAGACGGCACTTTCTGCTGATCCATAGGCAAATTGTCGCTGAGTATCGCCCTGGCTCGGCTCGGAGAATGGCGCACTGGCCTGTTGGAGATGGCCAGAATCGTGTGAAGAGGACCCACTTGCAGTAGATGGCCTCGATTGAATTTCGTGACTGGGACCTGACGGCATTGAGTCAATACCGCGGGCTCTGGTACTGCGCGACGGCATCTTGGCGCAACAGGATGGCAAGACTCGGCTGTGTTTGCGCACGTATCGTATTCTTCCGGAGCTGGAAGGGGGAGCTGGCAGGGGCGCGATCCTGTGAATTCCATATACAGTTATACTATTCACAATCGGGGCATGATGCACAGTCGAGTTCGAGACGGCGGGAACGGGCAGCAGCGGCGCGGAAGGCGTGGTGTTGGGGACTCAAATGGCGGGCGGCTGGGGAGTGGGAGGCCGGGGACGTCAACAGAGGGTAAACACGCGCACGGGCCCAGCCCGGCCGTTGCTACGAAGGCGCGGAATTCGCGCTAATCTATGCCGCCAATCACTCTCGTCTTTCTCTTCGATTGTTCCATGACGCCGTTCGTTGAAATGGATACCTATCTGGGTATAGAGGGAAGTACCTGGGCTGTCACATTGGGTACATCTTCGTACGGCGACAACAGGGTGAACGCCTTACAAAGATCTCGATCGTCAAGAATCTGGTATGTGCAACTCAATTCAAGCACGAACGCGCTCGAGTATATTCACAAATGACATGGCCCTGGCACATTCCTTCCAATGGATAGTAGGTAGAGACTTGCTCATTATGTTCCCTTTCGTCTCTGCGTTATGTTGTATAAGAAGAATGGCTCGCATGGGTCACTGAGGATAGAAATGCTTTCACCGGCCGATCGCGCGTCTTCGGTCTTGCATCTCCGCAGTACGGAATAAATGCCGAACGCGAGGATATTCGAGTGCTATTCCAACAATGATTGGTAATTGAACTCTATAAGTATGCCCTATTTCTTGCAGTACCAGTACCTGCAATGGTTCTTCAACTCTACACGCCCTTTGCCATTTATCCCAAAACGCTGCGATACTGAGTAGGAAGATGCTTCCCTTTCATGCTGAACAAATCGGTTCCCTTTTACGCCCATCAGAGCTCCTTGAGTTTCGCCAGGGCCTAATCTCCAACGAAGCTCATGGCAGTATACCAGAGAACAAGAAGCAGGGATATGAAGAACTCGAAAGGCGCTGCATAGCCGATGTGGTCCGAGAGCAGCTTATCCGGAACATTACCCCAATCACGGACGGCGAATATGGTAGGACCCTCTTTTACGATGGGCTTTTCGAGAAGACTCCTGGATTCACGGTCCAGCAGGTACCGTGGTCGGCGCTGCGAACTGATTTCCCAACCACCAAGGGGTACCTAAAGCGCAATTATTCATTTCGCTCCCTGGTTGTCGCCACGGGAAAGATTGCTTATGGTCAAAGCCCTTATCTAGATGAATGGCTATATCTTCGCAGTTTAGTGCATGAGGAGAAATGGGGACAGTGCAAGATCACTATGCCTGCGCCCACATGGATGCATATGCAGCTCAAGCCTGGCACCGCTTTCTCTTCCACCTCACCTTATTCCTCTGATGCCGACTATTTCGCTGATTTGGCCGACGTGTACCGCAAAGAAATCAGGACCCTGTATGATGCCGGACTTCGTTGCATTCAGCTCGATGATCCGCAGTTGACATATTTCTTCGACGATGACTTTCTCAAAGGCTGCCGAGTCGACGGCCAGGACCCGGATCAACTATTCGATTTATATATGAAGGTCTACCGTGACTGCCTCAAGGACAAGCCAGTAGATTTGCATCTTGGTGTTCATCTTTGCCGAGGCAATGGGCCACAGGGCCTATACTTCAGCAGTGGTAGTTACGAGAAAATTGCGCAAAGGATTTTCAATGAGCTCGACTTCGACACGTTTTACCTGGAATATGACACGGAACGCGCAGGAGGCTTCGAACCTTTGCGTTTCCTCCCTGTCGAGAAGAACGTTGTACTGGGAGTCATCACGACTAAGAATGCCGAATTGGAGGATCTATCCGTGTTGAGAAGCAGAGTGAAGGAAGCAGTGGCAACAATCGCCAAGGGACAAGGTAGGGGTAGGGAAGAGGTATTGAAAAACGTCGGAGTAAGCCCACAATGTGGATTTAGCAGCAGGAGTTTTGGAGGTGGCGCTGGGGTGGATAAAGAGGTGATGTGGAAAAAATTGCAGCTGGTACAGGATCTGGCACAAAGCATATGGGGGAAAGAAGTTTGAAGCATGGATCAGTCCAGACGTGCAGAATTCGAAACCTCCTATGAGGACGATATCGATGGCGGATCAACGCGCAGGGCCGTGGACCGGCTTCATTTTTTATTCGACTTCAATAACTTTGCAATTCTTCCCTCAAACGTAATCTCCGCACGAAACGAGCACAAATGCGTCCCACTCATGGCTACACAATTCATTTTGTGTTCAGTATAGTACACCATATCGATATCTGAGTAATCCAGGCGGTCGTTAAAAGTCATTATTCGGGGCGCAAACTTTTCGTCAGTCACAGCGATTAGTGAGCAGCAACTGCACCCGAGCCATCCCTCGTCTTAAGGTAGTCTTTCCTGTACTGATTGTCATCCGTCTCCGTACCCCTGTTGAGTGGTGTCCACTTCGGCTCGTCCTTAAACAGTCTCATGGCTTTCGTATACTACAGCATCCATTAGCTCATCCCCGTACCTCAACAAATCAGATTGGCAAACCTACATTCTGTTCATCGCTTGTGAACCTATGATAGATCCCGCTCGGTAGCACAATCAAATCTCCTTTCTCCAGCCGCAACCTCACCCACTCGTCTCCCTCACTTCGGACGTCAAAGTACCCTGCACCGTCCAGGATATAGCGTATCTCCTCATCCTCATGCAGGTGCTCATTGAAGAACATCTTCACCTTGCTCTCATATGCCTCACCCATGGTCGCAGGCGATACACAGATGGTGTCGCGGTTTTTGTAATCGCGTTCGCGGGCGAGGCCATCGACGCTGGAAGGGTCATCAACGTCAGGGAAGGAGCGGTAGAGGACGCCTAGACTGGAGAGATAAGAGGGCTCGACGGGCCGGCCAGAATCATGGGGGAGGCGCTGGTCACCCTGGAAAGCAGGTTACAAGATTGGCCGGAGAGGCAGCGATGTAAGGACTTACGGGCTCGTTGTCGTACCAATAAGCCTTCATCGTTGGTGCTTGAGTTGATCAATGCTAGAGTGGCAAGAACAAATGACAAAAGTACGGTGCCACGGGTCTGGGTCGATGCGGCTGAAATATGTAAAGTGGGGGCATGATGGGAGACCCCAGAGGGGGCCGGATGACGTGCGAGGAGGGCAGCACGAACGTTACACTGCTACAGCGTCCACGAAACCTTGCATCAGGAGCGACAGCGATCTGCACTTCGCGGTTAATCCCTTGAGTGGTAAATCTTGCGGCCTGAATCTGCACTCCATCGGCGGACAAACGCATGTGGTGTTACTACCACAAACCTTGTCAACCGGAGAAAGAACAGCTGCAACTGGTCATGATGTTTCAAAATAGAGCATTCTCGAACATACTCTGTGATTCAGAGGCGCAAACAAGGCACGGTATTCTGCTCCCTCTTACCAGTAAAAAATTGATAATTTGATGTGCCATGCTCCAGTAAACTGGTACGACGGCACTACCCATGCCACTCTGACAGATGACGGATGCAAGATCCACAGACTCGGAGAGCTGGCTGCTTTCTGTATATCGTGGGCTTTCGCTTGAATTCATGTTCATGTTAAGTCAATATCTTGGCTTATGAGGCACAGGAAAGTGGCGCTAGTGAAGTGTACGGTAAGTAGATACGGTAGAAATGCGAGTTCGAACGCTGCTGAGAGTTACCACAATGCGTATTTGCGATGGTGTCAGACCCGAGTATGCTCTGACTTTCATAACATATGCGCGCTCCGTCCTTTTGCTCGTGCTTCATCCAAATTCTTTTTCCAGTCCTGGGCTAGCGGAACACCAACCGATTCCGCCGAGAAACCCACTCTCGTACTTGACGCCATCATACTCCGTTTGGAACAAGTTCTGAGTCTTTCGTGCAATACACGTACCAGCGCGCCAAAGTGTAGATCGAAGACGGGCCCCGAGCTGTCGTTTGAGGATCCGGGGGCATCTCTTTACGTCTTGATCATCGGCTGCTTGGCCTAAATACTGGGTGGCGTCCTGGTACTCTGATCCCAGAGGGATGTAGGGAAATTCGGGCGACTGTTTGGGTGAGATGGAAGAACGCTTCATATCAAAAGCAACCTGGTTTCCGGCGCCACCGATCCCGAAATGGTACCCTTTAGCTAATTTCTTTGAGGGGCCAGTCGAAGGGCCCTCGGCAAGTAACGCGGGCAAGCTTTCCACGGTATCCCTAAGACAGTCAACAATTTGATTTGAAAGAATGTAGGTGACAGACTTACAAAGCTATTATCCTGACCGGTGCGACAGAACTTCCTTCAGCATCTCGAACATTGCCACGTTCACCATTTTCAGAATAAAGAGCAGAAGACGAGGGACCCGCGTATATTGTGGGAGACATAGAGTAGAAAGCGTCTGAACAAGGTACTTTTACGGAAAAGGCTTCTTCCTTCATATTCTGGGGGACCGACAGCGAGAATGAAGAACTTAAAGCCCTTAATACAGCATGAAGGATCCGCATTCGTTCTAGGAGCAAAGGTACATGCTTGAATTATATGTGTCTTACAAAGAGCACACATTAGACTTGAGCGTGGAATGCAAAGACCCGAGAATTGAGTTTAAGCTTTGGATGAATCCATGTATTTGTCGGGTCAAAGGAACTTGTGACAGTATGCAAATAGATCACAGTACATTTGCCATGTTCCGCATAGGCTTTTGAGCTGAAATCATCGTGTCCCGAGAGAACAAGCCAAATTCACGAACGGAAATGGCCGCATTTCCATACCTGGTATTTAGGCGAAGGTGGCTGTCCTTGAGGACCTCCATACATAATGTGGTGGAGTTCCACGTCTTCATCGTATTTGAGCATATGGTTGCACAAAGTCTTTTTTACCTGCATTTGAGTCATGCCTCCTTCTATGGATAGTACAACCACACAAACTCTACAGATGTTATTCCTGGAAAGCTGCATACGCAACGACAGAGAGAACCGAGAATGCCTCATACTAGCACGATTCGGTTCGGGTCTGCATGCTAGTCTTAGATCCACGGGACCATGCAGCAATCGGCTGGATCTTAGGTTAGCCGTGTACCTTTCACGGCAGGTGCAGTTTTTGTGACGATGAAGTCCTGGGTCTGGTCGCGCTTCAGCAGCTCGCCCCTGACTGTGTATCAGATGTTGGCAGATGAACCAGTATTTTTGCAGCAACCCGCCAACTCCGCGCAGTACACTCACGAGCTAAGCTGCCGATGAGAGCAATTAATCTGTGATCACAAAGAGTCTCATGCGCATCAAGGTTGAGTCGGCGGTTTTGACTGCAATCTCGTTGTAAAAGGATGTCCTTGCTGGGCCACACAACAGCAACCGGCTTTTTGAGATATTTCCTAACTGACTGAGGGACCGTCAATCCCAGTCGTCGTCATCGTCATCATAATTATTGCTTGTGGTGGTGTTACTGGTCTTTCCAAGAGTCGTATCATCATCCTTACTTGCTTTCGCCCTTACGAGTACGCCCGACCGCAGAAGTCTATTCTCGAGATCCCTCACTGAGAACGTATCCCCCCTTCCTAGCCCTTCGAAACCAGTGATACGATCCACACTGATGCCGTCTACAAAGGCAATGACGCATGGCAGAACCTGGATTTTCAGTTTCGTGACCAGGAAGGGCGCGTTGTCAACGTTGATGCGCAGGAACCGGGTATCGAAATGTCGCGGCGCAAGAACCTGAATCGGAAAGTCTTTAGCGAAGCTGCGAGATCGCGAAGACCGAGTAAGTCAACGGCTAACCTCTAGCTTGGTATCCATGACGGTACATCTCCCGAAATCTGCCTTGAAGAAATGGACGACGCATAGTCTAGTCGACGTAGTAATATCCAATAATTCCTTCTCTTCTGTGATTTCAATGAAGCTGCCCCCGCCTTCCGCCTTTATGGCCTTGGCACGGGAGAACTCGGCATGGAGTTGCTGAAGACGCTGCTCGCGAAAGGCGTCAAGTGGGCCATCTTCTTCCAGCGAAGCTATAAGGGCTTCTTCGTCATCTTCGGTGCTGACGTGCTGATCAAGTACGGAGGCAACAGTAGGGTCAAGCGCGGACATGGCAAGCTACCTTGAGCTCTGAACAGCGGTCGCAGATGGCTAATTCGAGCCTACCAAGTGGGGATTGGAAATAGGGTTTGGGGGACTACACGGTCGCTAAACAAGCTGCCGAAAGCTCATGTTTTCACGTGCCTTTTGACTAATAAACTCGACATTCTTTGGATTAGAAAGACACAGATGACAGGAAGTCTTTTTGACTCGACGGAGTCATGTCTGCATCAAAATGAAAAGAGGTGACGGCTCTGTTCCATGCCTTGTGCAAGCAAAGTGCAGAACTAAATCCGTGTACGTAAATATCACGGCGCTGCAGATAGGACGCCGAGGTACCTCAGTACCTGGCCCGGCATGGGGCTGCGAAAGGCCATCTGGATCCTTCGCAAGACTCCTGGCTCCCATCTTTGAAACTGTTCCTGAACCTATAAGACCACCCACAAACGCTCAAGTGCTCGTATGCGTAATACACAATACTTACAAGTCCTCCCTTGGGCTAGCGCTTGCCTCTGGTAGAGCAGCCATTCGTGGTTCAAGCGATACAAGTCACCGACGCCCCTGACGGGTATACGTATCGTGTCAGATTGTGAATCACATCTACCAAGCGCGCCCATATCTGACCGCTATGGCCGACGACAAGAAGCGCGACGAGTATAACATCTCCATTGAGATGACCAACCAACCCAGCTCGCGCGGCCGGTCTCCTATGCCTTCCCGATTCTCACCGGCCCCTTTCTCTCCCAAGCGACCCAGTTCCGCCTCGTCCATGTTTAGCAAACCAATGATGCCAAACACCATGTCTTCCTCCCGAAGCTCTCTAGACCAGCCCATAGTCCCGATCCTGGCCTATTGTGGCAGTAGTATACTGATGACGGTTACAAACAAATACGTGTTGAGTGGCCTGGATTTCAACTTGAACTTTTTCCTATTATGCGTTCAGGTATGTTCAATCTGAGAGGATCAAGGAACGAGACACGTCAGTTCTGAGACATGCGAATTGGTTTCATCAGAAAATGGAATTGGTGGTCCTCCATGACTTCCGCGAAGCAGTGCGCTAATCAAGGAGATTTCAACAGAGCGTTATCTGCATCATTGCAATTCAGAGTTGCAAGTCCATGGGCATCATCACCTTTCGCGATTTCAACACCGACGAAGCCAAAAAATGGTTTCCCATATCTCTTCTCCTCATCGGTATGATCTACACGGGAACCAAAGCTCTACAATTCCTCTCCATCCCTGTCTACACCATCTTCAAGAATCTTACCATCATCCTTATTGCCTATGGTGAGGTGCTTTGGTTTGGCGGCTCTGTTACCTCCATGACACTGTTCAGCTTTGGCTTGATGGTAGTAAGCAGTGTGATAGCGGCTTGGGCAGATATTCAACACGCGCTGCAAGAAAGTTATGGAGGGTCGCTCGGATTGGGGCATGGGACGGAGGCAGCAAATGTAGGGAGCGCCGGAGATGCCGCCGCAGCAGCCAAAATCAGTACCTTGAATGCAGGATACATCTGGATGTTGGTCAACTGTCTTTGCACGGCCACTTACATCCTCAGCATGCGGAAACGGATCAAATTGACCAACTTTAAAGACTTTGACAGTGAGTCTGCCGCTTGCCATTTCGGATATGTTTGCTCTCAGCAAAGAATATCTGCTAATTTATTGCTAGCTATGTTCTATAACAATCTCCTCTCCATTCCCATCCTCCTTGTCTGCTCCCTCCTCCTCGAATCCTGGACCAGCACTAACCTCAACCTCAACTTTCCCCCCGCTCATCGTGTCCCCATCATTACCTCCATGATCATCTCCGGTCTATCTTCTGTTTTCATATCGTACACCTCTGCCTGGTGTGTTCGCGTCACTTCCTCGACGACCTACTCCATGGTCGGCGCCCTCAACAAACTGCCCATTGCGCTGTCTGGCTTAGTCTTCTTCGACGCGCCCGTCACCATCGGCAGCGTTGGCGCCATTGCCGTGGGGTTCGTGAGCGGTCTTATCTACGCCGTGGCCAAGATGCGCCAGGGTAAGGGGCAGGGAGGCGCACAGCAAGGGCCAAGTAAACCGATTCTACCTACAGTGTCGGCGTCGAGCCAAAGCATGCGGGATTCTCTGAAGTCATGAAGTGGCATAGGGGAGTGATGGGTATGATTTTCACGAGCGAGCGAGTGAAGGAGTCTGCTTTGGGATGCGTCTATAGGCAAGCGTGGGAATAGAGCTTTCATAAACGCAAAAACAACATCTCCCGTTCACTTGTTGGGGACCTTTTTTTTTTGTCCAGTCGGCGTAAACGCTCTGCGAAAAAGAGCGTCCAGGCATGCTAACAAGACAGGTCGATCGGAAGGGTCGGATGTTGTCACACACTCGGGAAGTTTTCCATCCAGGTCATCATTCTTGTATATATCCAGTATCGAGGTATTGCGTGGCAATTAAATCAGATTTTGTAGTTTGAATATTGAAGCTAAGGGATGTTCAGACATACAAAATCTGGCTTTTGTAGTCTTTCATTTGAACATTGGTCGTCGTCAGTCACGGTTATGATTTGTAACTTTTTCCAGAAAGGAACGCAGACAGTAGATAGCGTTAACATCAGTGGAGTACCTAGATAGGTGCCTCGCTATGTACGGAGCACCAGCTGGTGAGCAAAGAAACGTCGGAGGACAGTGCCTGCTTTCTGGAATAGTTATTATTTTTGCTGTGCTCGACTTGGGGTTAAAAGGTCCACCATTGGTCATGACAGGAGATGAGCCGGAGGGTCTTTGTCGAGATGTTTATCTAATATCGTAGTTCAAAAGAAGGTGATACGTACAGCTTGGATGTTCATTCAAGAGCTCTGGTGTCAACATCACGTTTTGCATTCTCCGATGAGAGCCTGACGTAATTCTTGCAACCCACACTTAACTTCACTTTAATGCACAATCTTTCCTGTATAGAGGAATTCGGAAAGTAATTCCGTTGCCTATCTAGATAGCTATCACAGCGCTAGCAACAGAGCCCCTGTATTGATCTCATAATGCTTCAAGTTAGAGTTGTGATACGGAGATCAAAGCCGAAATCCATCACCTTCGTGTTCCAACCGCCAACGCCAGATCCCGCTATTATGAAGAAGTGGTGATCTTCAACTCACGGGGACCATTGCTAAGTAACCGTCTTCAGGAAGGCATAAG
Source organism: Bathelium albidoporum (assembly GCA_021031095.1). NCBI lineage: Eukaryota > Fungi > Ascomycota > Dothideomycetes > Trypetheliales > Trypetheliaceae > Bathelium > Bathelium albidoporum. The sequence goes on from JAGFVP010000060.1 coordinate 86,065, forward strand.
AAGCGAGAACTACCACGGCAGAGTGAGCGACGTTCAGAGGGTTTAGCGGCTACAGCGTTGTCAGCAAGATCCTCAAGCATGACGAGTGTGATCTTGAAATGCAGTATGAGACTTACTCTTCGGCCCACTCGTTTTCACGGCGAATCTGGTCCTCTTCTTCTGGAGTAAAGTCGTTCTGGATGTTGAACGTCTTGCGAATCTCTTCCGGTGATTTGCCCTTGATCATGTTTGCGACGGTCTTGCAGCCGACGTCCAAGAGAGCCTTGATGTCGAGATAGTTGGCGGCTAGGATGATCTCGAAGAGCATCTCTTGATCAACTTGCATGAATTTTTGGTCCCACTCGTCGATGTCGGTCGTCTTCTTGCGAGAGTCGGAGTCGTCCTCGTTCGTCGCAGGAGGATCCTTCTTGTGCTGCTCACACCACTCGAGCACTTTTTTCAACACAGCCTCGTTCACCTGGAAGTCGTGTGAGCTACGATTGTGACGGTGTGAGAACGTTGCGAACGCCTAGGAAACTTACATTGAGAATGGGAATGGGCTCTCCAGTATCTCCCAAGTCCTCGAGCAGGTTCTTGATGAGAACGGAACGGGTGGCGGTCTCCTTGTCTAGCAAGCAGTCAGTAGGCGTCCACAGGCAAGTGGGTGTTTTCGCAGACAAGCACAACTCACCGACGGGAATGTCAACGCCGTCTGAGGAGTTCAGGATGATGGTTTGTGAAGAGGCAGCCATTGTTGTAGATCGGAAGCGTAGGGTACGTTTGATTTGGAGCGGAAGGTGAAGATTGCTTGATAGTTGAGGATAGACAGTCGTCAAGGTGGGGCGGAACTATCGGTGGAAGAAGGAGTCGATGAGGAAAGGGGGTAGAGTGGGAAGAGTGGCTTTTTATGCTGCTCGCAACGAGAGTCAACTGGAAGCTTCACTTTCGTGGTTCCGAAAGTGACAGCTGGCTGTGAGTGTGGAACGTGAGCTACAACTTCGAGGCAACAGTTGGCACTACCGTACTACCTCTGTCGCCGAGAGAACTGGCCACCTTCCCCGATCCAAGCCTAGTGCCGGCCTCTATAGAGACTCGGCCTTCTCACTTCGTGGTTTGGTCCACGCCGAGTCTCTGTAAATCACATTTCAATTACATTAGCCACAAGCTCCATAGGTGATCCCTACGGTGATCCGCTCAGAAAAGTCTTTTGCTGCAGCAAAAAGCAATTACGCTTTGGCCTTCTCAAACTAATCCACCATTTAGGTACTATTTGATCCCAATTTGTGTACTTTCTCTGACGCGTAGGCCATAGCCAAATCGAACTTCGTGGCCCTTTAAATTTTGAGGCGTGATTGAACATACTGCAGAACCGAATCCCATCATCCACTAATTGCTTCGTTGCATAGATTTCTGGTAAACAAAGCATGACCATTATGCACAGTAGCATCCGATTGCGATGTTAGTTAGTAAAGTGGTGAGAAAGATGGAGGTTGATATAGCTCCACATTAATTGATAACAGTTCAGAGATCACTGTAATATACGAATGATTCTAGAAAGTTAGGTTAGGGTTAATACTAACTAACAATGTAGGATATGATGTAGCTTGAGCACTTAAGAAACAAAACAGACAAAATCTTGACACTTCGCTGCCCTGTCCGTTTAATTGATCCGCGCATTGCTGTGCTTCTGGTCGCTGTCCTCCACCGATTTCAGTCTCCAATTCCAATGATTTTATTGGCACGATGAGCATTTCTGACCCTTTTCGACGACCGTCTTGGTCAATCCCAAATCATGGCTGGTAACCCTATGAGCGGCTATGTAGCTGCAAGCAATCCACATCAGGACAACGACGTACTGCTCCCCATTTTTGCCGTCGAGCCCGTGCAGCTTCGTTTTGCTGTCTCTTCAGATTTTGTTGCAGCTCAAGTTGCAAATAATGTGCTTATCCTTGCATTATCCACTGGCCGGATCTTGAGAATTGACCTGGACAATGCTGCGGACATCGATGGTATTGGGATGCCCATTGGCCGTGACCCAATCATTTTCTGACTCTCGGTAGATATCGACCTCCCAAAGAAAACTTCGGAAATAGGGGTGATTCGGCGACTGTTTCTGGACCCCTCTGCGTCTCATCTCATCATTGCGACTGTTCTTGGGGAGAATTATTACTTGCATACCCACTCTCGTCAACCCAAACCGCTATCGCGATTGAAAGGCGTCTTGCTTGAAAGTGTCGCATGGAACCCATCATTGCCAACAGCATCGACGCGAGAGATTTTGATTGGCGCAGCAGATGGCACCATCTACGAAACCTTTATCGAACCCTCAAATGAGTTCTACAAGCGGGATGAGAGATATACCAAGTCAGTGTTCAAGAGCAACGATGGCGCAGTTACAGGGCTTTGGATCGACACGGTGACGGGGAGACCAGACCATCGACGGATTATGGTGGCAACACACAACCGGCTGCTGCATTTTGTTGGTCGTCTTGCTCGGCCTACACATGAAGGAAGTGGGGCAATATTTCAAAAATTGTTTGAGTCCGAAGCTCCCACAATCAACGAGGCTCCCAGATCTGAAAATACACCTTCCAAGTTGACCGTCTCTCCGGAAGCGGAAGAAGGAGTAGCGCAGGAGGAGATTGCCGAGAGGCCTTACGCATGGCTTTCGAGCCAGGGCATATTCTACGGACTGGTAAAGAGAGCACAGGATTCTGGTGCCTTTTTTGCCGAATCGAAGCTTTTGGTGAGATCTAAAATTCCACCCAAGCAATCTGCAGCTGGACGCATTCAGGCTTCGCAGGAAAATATCCACTCTATTCTTCTAAGTCAGTGGCACATACTGTGTCTCATCGATAGTCGAATCGTTGCTATCAACCGGCTGGATGAATCTGTTGCGTACGATGAGCCTGTTCTGGAGGCATCTCAGACTGCGCTTGGATTGGTATCGGATCCAACCAAAAACACATACTGGCTTTTTACCACGCAAGAGGTCTTTGAGATTGTCATCACCGACGAGAGTAGAGATGTTTGGAAAATCATGCTCAAGTCTCACCAATTCGATGCCGCGTCGCAGTTTGCCAAGACACCTGCCGAAAAAGACGCCGTGGCTTCTGCAGCTGGGGATCACCTGGTCAGCAAGAAGCAATATCTTGAGGCTGCCTCTGTCTATGGCCGTAGCACTAGGTCTTTTGAACAAGTCGCTCTTGTATTTATTGACGAGAGCGCACACGACGCGCTTCGGAAATATCTGCTGACCAAACTTCAAACCATGAAGACGGCTACCATGCAACGAATGATGCTTGCAAGTTGGTTGATGGAGCTGTACATGGCAAAAATGGACTCGCTTGATGATACCATTACTACGAAAGCTGAAATATCGACCGAAGGCAATGCGACCTCTGTGGCAACATCAACTGAAACCGCTGACCAGTTTTCTGTCATTCGGAAAGAATATCAGGACTTTGCTAATCGTTGTAAGGCGGACCTGGATAGAAAGACTGCATATGAGATCATCAGCAGCCATGGCCGTGAGGAAGAGCTCCTTTTTTTTGCTACTGTGGCGAACGACTACAACTACGTCCTGTCGTACTGGGTTCAACGCGAGCGCTGGTCCGAGTCTCTTGATGCACTTAAACGACAAACCAGTCCAGACATCTTTTACAAATACAGCAGCGTTCTGATGGCCCATACTGCTCCGGAGTTTGTGGATATTCTAATGCGCCAGGCTAACCTTGACCCGGCGAAACTGATCCCTGCGCTTTTAAACTATGACAAGCTTGCACACGTATCACTCAAAGAAAATCAGGCTGTGCGGTATCTGCTGTTCTGTATCAACAGCCTTGCTTCGACAGACCCAGCGGTGCACAACACTCTCATTGGCATCTACGCCTCTTCCCCCTTCCGCGATGAAGCTCCCCTTCTCTCATATCTCGAACAACAAGCGTATGCGAATGCTGGCCGCGATCCCTCTGAATCACCCTATGACGCAGATTTTGCCCTCCGTTTATGCATACAAAACAAGCGCATCCGGTCTTGTGTTCACATTTACTTGGCGCAGAATCAGCCACTTCGCGCCGTCCAACTCGCCCTCCAAAATGATGAAATTGATTTGGCCACATACATTGCAGATCGGCCGGATACATATAGTTCTTCTTCCGGCGCTCCGTCTGGTACCCTCCGGAAGAAATTATGGCTTGCAATTGCTAAACGCGTCATTGGCGCCGGTGGAATCAAGTCTGTGATTGAGTTTCTACATCGCTCAAACAACTCTATTTCATCATCTGGGTCTACCGAAGCAACATCATCGCAGCAATTACTACGAATCGAAGACCTTCTTCCACTTTTACCAGATTTTGTCGTCATTGACGACTTCAAGGAAGAAATTTGCGATGCGTTACAATCCTACTCCCGCCATATCGATGCTCTTCGGCAGGAAATGGACGATTCGGCTGCCACATCCAAACATGTCAAACAACAACTACGCGACCTCGACAAGCGTTATGCAATTGTTGAACCAGGCGAGCGATGTTATGTCTGTGAACTACCTCTCTTGATGCGCAGTTTTTGGTGCTTTCCCTGTCAACATGGGTTCCACGGTGACTGTCTGACCAAGCGTGTTGTTGAATGGGGTGGTATCGGAAAGGCAAAACGGATAAAGGATCTTCAAAAGGAAATGGAGGGCGTTATGGGTGTCAAAGGGCAGAAGAGGGAGAGACTGAACAAGGAGTTGGAGCGGCTTGTGGCCGGACAGTGTCCGCTGTGCAGCGAGATGGCAGTACGGAGAATAGACGAGCCATTTGTATCAGCATCGGATAATCGGGACGAATGGACGCTCTAGTCAACTTGAGGCACTTTCGTGGGTGCACGTGCTATTGGGCCTGTCTGAAACATACGAAACGGCTGCGAATAGCCGCATTTCGTAAAGGTCAGAGAGGCGACCAATCACGCATTTCTATTTCCCTCTATGGCTTACTCGTTATAGCCAGGTAACCTCACACCCACGGTAAGGCTGATCCATCACCGCTCGCCTCACCGTACAGTGTCCCTCTGTCCACTGGTTCGACATGTCGGGCGCGAACATGCTTTGGGGCGAAAGTGCGATCTGGGAATTTGGTACGGAAGTACCTCTTCAGCCTTGCATCCTTTTCTTGTTTATCTAAACATCAGAGTAACCGAAATGCTTCTCTTACCTATTTTCGAGTTTCGAATATTACAATCAATCCCTCATCTCAGATCGTAAGAGCTCGATCTTGTTAAGTTCATCCGACTCGCAGCTTGACTAGCACCCTCCTCAAACACACACAGCCGTCTCCCTCATCTTCAGGATGTGCTATCAAACCCGCACATATCCCACCTGCTTTCGCTGCCATAGGCGCTCGGACAAACCTGAACTAAACGCAGTGGAACCTTGCGGTCGCAAAGGCAAAGCGATTGTGCACGAATGGAATTTCGATACCAATATCACCTGCCTTGGAATGGAAGTGTCATATGAGACGGTGGTGGTGAATCAATGCCAGCACTGTGAGGATCAAGTAGATTCGGATGTGAAAGATGTGGCAGCGACGAAGTCGGGTCAGCAGGGTTCAGCGGGCATGGAGGAGTGTGACATGTATTGTTGAAAGGGAACAAAATGTGACATTTGCCGGGGCATCCAGCTTTGAATGGCTTGAATACTGGGAATATAATGTATGAGCACCGGAGACACTGGGAGCCGGATACTCTTACAGATCCTCCAGCCCTTTCAACAATTATTATTGGCGAAGTGAGATTCTAGTTTATGTTCCAATCTTATCTATTAAGATTCTGGCGCTAATGTAAGATGATACTCATCCCGCGGCGATGAGTAACGGAATTGGAGTCTATTGAAGCAAAAATCCAAAAAGGACGAGACGAAATTTGGGAGCAACTCAGTATCGTAGGAAGTTGCAAGTAAGAAATTGGTCAAAAAGGTCCTTATCGCCTTCTTCTCTTAGGCCGCTGCACTGGGAAATCGAGCGGCAACTTTAGCACTGCAACCTTAACGCCGCCCCCAGCGGCCTTGCTGTTTTTCATATGAGACTTTTCCGCCACGTTCGGCGCTCTCACCTGGCATCCCAGTTCTCTAAAGTGTTGTACCAATGCGTTCTCGTCCAGCTTCAAGTCAAGCTGCAAATCGCCCATGATGACTTCAAAGTTGTCCACAATGAGAGCCAGTGCGCAAATGTGAGCATAAAGGTAGTCGGCGCTCCATTTTCCAACATTGCCGCTTTCAGCAAAGGACTGAACTATGTGGTTCAACACCATTTCGCTCGTCTTGAGCCGCTCCTTTAACTCCGAATTCTTGGGCAACGCCTTCGTCCCGCGCGATCCAGCTTTCAGACTTCCGTGAAAGTCTACAAGAGTAGCAAGGTACTTGAGCACCTTCAGTTTTTGTACGTCCTTTCGAGTCCCCGTAGCAAGGGCCCGAATGCGATTGGCCACAAATCTGGACGAGGTGTGCACTGCAACTCCCTGGTCGGCATGCTCAATCCACTCGCCTACGCTCAGCGCCTTCATCACATTTCCGCCAATTAAGTTCTCCACCGTGTACACATCTGCCGGCTTCTGGGCTTGGAGGTTCGCCTTTGGTCGCGGCTTTCCAGCATCCTGTTGAGCCTGCATTGCTTCCTGGTTTGGTTGATCCTTCGTCGCAGCCGCTGCATCGTTGAGCAGCGCCGAGCCCAGCGCATCCAGTTTCTCGTCTGCCGCCGCTCCCTGCGTCGGGGCAATGGCGTTTTGGGCGTTGGCAGAGATGACCTTCTTGGCACGCTTGGAACCAAATTCGAGACCGAGTTCCTGACGTTGGGCCGATAGCGTGGCCCGCTCTTTCGCGGCCTCTGCGGCAGCATCTCGCATTTCGAGGGCTTCGAGGCGTGGTACGTGGCGAAATGTCATCTTGCGAGATGGCACAACCTGAACGGTGGACGTCTCTGGGTCATAAATGCCAACATAATGTTTGAGGTCATCATCCTTGGTAGATTCCTGCTTGGCTTCTTCCCTGCCGATGAAATCAAGCTTTGGATGAGAGGTGGAGTAGAGGAGGAGCTCGTAGCCGGTAGGTTTGGACTTATATCCTGGTGGCACTATTCGGGGGTCTGCAAGAATACTACCGCCAGTCTTTTTCTTGTAAGTTTGTAGAGAAAGATTGTTTGGCAGGGCTAGACCTGGCGATGAACCTTGAGGTGCTTTAGTAAAGCCCAGATATTGATGCTATTTGGTATTATTTCTCGAATGTTTGCAAGTAAGTGAAGGGAGAATGCTACGTCGTATTGAGCTTCGATGACCCAAGTTTCTGCTCGCGGGTAATACAAATGACTACTAGGAGAATAAAAGCTCACCCAGTAAAGGGCACCATTCATCGTCACCTTCTACTGCCTGGACCCGAATAGTACCCTGAAAAGTGTTTTCGGCAGGGGACTGTTCATCATTCTCTGTATCCCTTTTTCTTTTCTTGGTCTCTGACATGTCTGATAAACCGAATACACAGTTTTCCGCGACGCAAGAAAGGAATATATCTGGTAAGGGTCATAAAAATTCGATGTGGTGAGAGATCGACGAGCCAAGATAGGGCTTCGCCGAAGCCACACTGTGGCGGTGCATCATGGCTGCGCCATGACGCAGCATCGCTATTCTCCTACCAGCTGCTATCTAGCCAAATATCAAGCTTCGTCTCTTCCAGACTTGGGGTGAGCCCCGAATCCGTTCTCAATCTTGCAGCCTCTCTTTGCCTCTATCAGGTAGTGGGCTCACCCCTCCGAATTTACACTGCTTCTCAGATTATCAGCGCTATGTCTGCCCTCAGTAAAATAGGATCTTTTGCCAAGGATCTTACGGATAACGTGTTGGCTCAAGGACAGAATTTACTTGACAGCTTCTTTTCACCAGAGAAAAGAGCGGCGTTTCTTGCAAAATTAAAAGCTTGGGCAGCGGCAAATCCCAAGCTCGCCGTAAATAGCTTGCATTTCTCTATGGCGGTAACTTACTGATGGCATTCTAGTCATTTCTTGCAACCAACGTCGTCCTGACTGGCATACCATTGCTACTTTTCTCTGTCTTCACCCTCGCCGTCTTCGTCTTCTCCTTGTTGGCCGCGCTCCTCTTCGGAGTACTAGCCGCCCTTGTTTTCACAGCTTTCGCTGTCGGAGTAGCCCTCCTCGTCGCTCTTCCTACCGTATTTATGACGACCTTTGGTGCCTCGTTCCTCTTTCTCTGGGGTCTCGGAGGCTATTACATTGTTAGATGGTTCAACGAAGGCGAAAGCCCAGCGAAGCCGGGAGAAGCCATAGGAAATAAACTGAACAGCCTTACAGGAGGACGGCTTCATTTTGTCATGAATAGCAAGCAAGATTCAGCTGCAAATGGTAACGCCAATGGCAGCGCTCATGGTAGTACCAATGAAAACGCTAATGGGAATGCCAATGGCACAACCAAAAGGGGTGAGGGACATGCAAACGGGAAGCCAATCGGTGGTGCAGGAAATGCAGCAGGTCAAGCAAAGAGCCATGCTGATACGGCTACCAAGGCGACGGGAGCAGACAATGTTACTAAGAAAGCTGGTAACACTACAAACACTGCTGGCACTGCGACTGGATCTGCAAAGGGATCTGTTGGCGGTGCGACTGGTTTGACTTAGCGTCTCATCTGGAACGATGCATAAATACTGGCGCCTTCTATTCCAAGCTTTCCACCGTTTTCTCGCTATACCCTCCTCAACACAAGCTGCTCTCGTGCTGTCCAGCTCGTTTCATTGGAGTTTGGCTTTTCCACCAATCTCGAAGGGACGCCTATTGGGGCGTTAGTGGCAATAAATGTATATCTACTTATCCTCCACGTGTCACGTTCTATCATTGCATAGCACCGGATTTTCTCGAGAGGACAGGCTATTTCCATATTATCTGTCACCATGTCAATGTATCAGCACGAGTATTACGATTAGAATAATGTTATGAATAGTAAGCTTTGATATGGTAGCTGGTTTCCAGAGTTAATTGCCGGATTCTGATTCTTTTTCTCAAAAGAGCGTACATGGACGGCTTGATATGTGCAATCCTGATATACTTCCTGCGCAGATTAACTTACAAGGCTTGATAGCATGCGCTTGGTGATCAAAGAAGGAGCGGCCAAATCTAGGGCTTGGAAACCGCGGCTCCGAGTTTGAAGCGTAGAGCGAGCTCGACAGCTCTATTGGATACGTACATGATCCGACCATTTCCGCAGCCAAGCTTTCTCTCGTTTCGAGACCACATCTATATGTACTCAAGATTCCTACTCTTTTGCTCTTCAGCTTTTTAGTCTCGCCTTCTACTGTCCCAGACGCGGAAATGCCATGGTGGACGAGCACGAAACCAACATTCCCTCTCCTGCCCCCCAGCGCGTTGGAACTTTGAGGAGCTTCATTCCCTTTTACGATGAGACCTCAGTCGCCGCTCGAAGGCAAAAGTTACCCCGACTGCTATCGGCGCACTCCGTCCGTGAGCAGACTTTTCCTGGTCGACGTGGTTCGTCGACGCTGTTCGCCCGACGCGGCAGCGAACTGGATGAACTGGATCTGGAACATGGTCATTCCGGCTTGGGCTGGAGCTCACGCGTGAGAGATGAACGTAGGATGAGCATCGCCTCCAGCGTGCTGAATACTCCTCAAATGAGAAGCCAGCGGCTGATTGGAAACTCCAACCCTCGGTATCAATGGGCGAAATACTACAAATCAGATGAGGAATTGAAGCGAATGAAGAAATCTGTACGTCGATACTATAAGAGGAACAACTATCTCATCCAACAGTATGTTTACATTGACCGGTTGTTGGACTCGTCGCTGCCGCACAACCTTATTCAGGAATATAACAATCCTCCTGTATCCTCCGTCACTGTTCCGCCAGCTATTCGCGAGGAGACGCCGCCTGCGACGCCCGGACTAGGTGCAAAACAGAACAATGATCAGAACGGTTCTGCCACTTCTTCAACAACATCAAGCACACTACTCAACACGTCGCAACCTTCCGTCAAAATAAAACGCACCCCCAGAAATCTATACAAGGTTCCAGATGAGGACACGCCTCTTCTTACGGCTCAGGACGACGACGACGAGAGCCCACAGACCGTGTTGCCAAATATTGAGCCCGAAGAAGAAGCTGATTCCTCTGCGTCTGTTGTTACTTGGGCCATCAACATCAACTTGGCAGCTAACACCGTTCTCTTGATCATGAAGATTGTCGTCACCGTCCTCACCTCTTCTGTCTCAGTTTTGGCTTCACTCGTGGATGCTGCCTTGGATTTCCTCAGTACCGGAATTGTGTGGACGACCACGCGCCTCATTGCCCAACAAGATCAGTACGCGTATCCTGTCGGCCGACGGCGTCTCGAACCTATTGGTATCCTCGTGTTCAGTGTCATTATGGTTACGTCCTTTTTCCAAGTCGCGCTTGAGGGTATCAATAGAATGACCGCATCGGGACCCAAGGAAATTGTACAGCTCACTATTCCTGCCATTGCTATAATGGCTTCCACTGTCATTATCAAATTTTTGTGCTGGCTCTGGTGCCGACTCATCAAGAATTCTTCCGTCCAAGCCCTCGCTCAGGATGCCATGACTGATGTCGTCTTCAATATCTTCTCCATCATTTTCCCCCTTGTTGGTTTCTTTGCCAAACAATGGTGGCTGGACCCGCTTGGTGGCGTCCTGTTGTCCATTTATGTCATCTTGAGCTGGAGCAGGACCAGCTTCTTGCATATCCGCAACTTGACAGGTTACTCGGCGTCTGCCGACGAACGAAACGTGCTCCTTTATCTAACAATGCGATTCGCGAAGACCGTACTCCAAATCTCAGGACTGCAAGCCTACCACGCAGGCGACAAACTCATTGTTGAGGCCGATGTGGTGGTTGGGTATCCGGCCGAAGGAGAAGATGGGGGCATTCGAGGCAACAGCAGGGCAATGAACGGGCATGGTGATGTCTTTCCGGGAAAGGAGATGAGCCTGAGAGATGGTCACGATTTAGGCGAAAGTTTGCAGTACGTTTTGGAGAGCGTGCCAATGGTGGATCGTGCATTTGTGCATCTCGATTACAAGACATACAACTTGCCCAGTCACATGTCGCAGCAGGATTGAGTTTCAAGACGTCCAGAAAGAGATAGATTTTAAAATTCGTTCAACGTGTGCATTCTTGAAGTGAGTGAGGACGACTGTGTTGCGACCTGCTATCGGTATGGCAATCGTTTTCCAGTGTTGATACACAGCAATCTGTTGAAAACGCACCATAACCTCTAAGCTAAGTTTTGCTGCCTGTATGTCAGGTAAATCTATTCATCGGGGAATGCCACGAGATCTCAAGGGCTTTCTACTAAGGCGCTACAATTTGTGCATCTCGCTTTTTTCCCAGGCATCCATTGTGTTAAACCCAATCATTGCCAAAAGCACAATGGGAAGAACCTGGCCAAAGCCCCACGTGCTTTCTGAGTCCTCAAGCAGGATTTTGTTACTGAGCTTGAAGTCGAAAATGTCGAATGTGTTCCACGTTGCAAAGGCTGTAAAGAAAAGTACTTCCAAGGGATAATAGCCGTTACCGTAAGACCAAATAGCCAGGAATTGAAGAACGCAGGAATACACGGTTAAGACGCCAAGTCCGGATACAAGACCAACGGACTGGATAGTAAGCCTGATCCACTTGGACATGTAAGACCGGTCTGAGGCATACAAATTCCGGATATTGGATATGGTATTCGAGGACCATCTGAGCAAACGACTTTGTATATCCTTTGTTCCACGATCCCACAGATAAAGCACCTTTCTGGACTGGGCTGTCAGCATCAAAGCAAAGGCTATAGCTAACAATATTACGCCAGCTACCCAGAGCCAGGTTGAATCAATGGCGGAGAAGTCGTGATAGCGAAAGCAACGATCCCTTACTAAAGGATCCCAATACCTGAACTCCTTCAATTGCACAAGGGTTTGAAGCACCACAAACAAGACCAAGCTACACACTATACATCCTATCCGTACCTTTTTTCGCCAATTGATTGCGCAATCCCCGTTGGGATCATTCTTGCGAATGAGTTTCCTGCCTTCAATTTCGAGTTTTGAGCTGCCACCAATTGACTTCGTATTGGCAGCTCCGACCCCTTGCTCTATTATGGTACCAGAGGCATCAGGACCTGTTGGGTGAATCGAGGATTTCGAGACCGTAGACGACTTTGGTTGATGCTCGTCTTCGTACCTGAGCTCAAATGTTGATCGTGCCAGCCAGAAAGAGTTCAGCGTGAGGTTCCAGTAACTCAGAACAAGCTGCTCGTGATAATAGGATATCTTTGACCATTGTGCGAATCCCGCCACTAACATTGCAGTACCTGTAACAAGCTGGAGATCGCAGAGTGAGCTGAGCAGCTTTTGGCCGCCTTTGTAGAGGCTGGGGGCCCTCTGTAAATTTCCAAAGGGAGGGTAACAAAGTAGGACTTGCAGCCAAGCGACGACGATTGTGTACAACGCGGTAGCTACGAACGCAGCCAAGACCTTGAATTCTTGGTAAGCTTCAGCTTCATTGACTAGCAACTGAGTAACTTGCCCCATTCCCCGCAATATCAGGATCACTTGTCAAGCTTGCGCTACATTGAGCACTGGCTCGATCTTGGCAGACGAGGACGGTTCCGTTGCCGTAATCCGAGCAATAATTCCATCCAGCACAAGATGATCTCACAACGCATGACATTGCTGGATCTGCTGGGTCTTGTGGAGGTCTCTTTTGAAAGCTCTTGTATGTGTTTGAAAGTGGCAAAGCGGATTCTGGATGAAAGTTCTAGCACAGTTGATGTGGAGTCTGGTATTTGTTTCACCGCAATCTGGCATACTGTCGCGGCACACTACGCCGTCATAATGCATGGTGTAGTGCGTCTCAGACCACACACCACCTCGCGCGGCTGATGGCTAGTACACCTTTCTCAATGGAGCGAGTTGAGAGGGGCTTGGACAGAAGTTTAACACCATACCAATCGGAGTACGATCTATTTAAGAGTCAAAACTGTTGAACGAAACAGAAGATACGCCTCTGGCCTTGTCAAAATTTCCAACGTCTTCGGGTTGTGAAAGTGCATGTTATTTGCCTGCGACGCCTGCTTTGGTCCTATTTTACGATCGTCGGCGCTAGCCGTCAGTCGCAAGGAGGTGGTGTAGACAAACCTACAGAAACAAAGGTACTCGTACACGTGAAGGGCTTTGGGAAGGGACCGGATACGCCTTACTTGAATTTTCGAGCGAAATAGGGCGTATCAAATGGCTTGGATTGAATACACTTGTCATTCTTGTCAAGGCTCCGCGGTAGTTGCACTTGACCCTTGCCAATCCGTCTCGTTACTGAAAAAATTCCGTGCCAAACTCGTAAAGAGAATAAACAGACGGTGGTAAGCGCTGAGCTTATGACCTGCTTAGAACCACAACACCACTTGCATCTGACCTTTACTTATGAAGTCTAGAGTCGCTGTCCCGCGCCTGATATGTACAAATGCATGCTTGGTGCATTTCGTGCATACCTGATATGCGTTCATGCGTATTTGCATAACTTGACAGCGCACAAATTGATTTAAAAGTTTGCGTTGGCACATCTCGTATGAGTAGATTCTATAGTGCCTAGGAAGAACCGGGCACTCGCATGGACATGGTCTGGAGATAGATGAGGTATCTCGATGTTTTCGGAAAAGCTGTGTTGAGATTCCTCCGAGCAGCACTGCAAAAATCACGGTCCAGATGCCATGATAGAACTCCCACTCAGTACACGTTAATACTTCAATCCGAATTTGACCCAGCTATATTCACTGTCAAAGGCTTGAGGATGTCTTGTACGCCGAATCTTCACTGGATGTCAATGGACATACCATTATGCAGCGTCTACGCTGCCCATGCAAACGACAGGCCTGTGTGAGCCATATTTCTAAGCCCAAAGGTATGTGTGCAATTTTACTGCTCTTCTCCCTGATGATATCACTCCTATATAGAAGTGTGTCGTACCGGCTGGCACATTCTCAAACCTGAGCGAATAGCACGAAGTACATATGACTGGTTGACCGAGAAAACTTCCGCCTCTGTCTTGAGGCACAAGCGCTATGCTGCGAGCCCGATAAAGAGAACTGCCGTGAACTAGGACAACCTCATACATGATATTGCGCGCGTTTGCCGGATAAAATATCTGATCGACAATCCTATGACTATCTCCTGCCTCTCCCGTAGAAAATTGGAAGCCCGGAGACGAGGCTTGGTTCAAACAGACTGCTGCTGGACCTCGATTATACGCAGCGACGCATAACTCGCCTCTGTTGCATTCGCCCCTTGCAATACGAAAATTCAGGTGGGCAAGATAGTGAGGAGGGCGTCGCCTACACAAGAGACGATACGTTAGGAGATTCTCACATTCTGATGCCTCGAATTGACTGTAATGGCGGTCCATTCGAGGACCTGGGCAGTTATTTATCCAATTTAAATTTTGTCTTTTCAAGTGTGTTATATTGGATGGCGCATTGTCGCGTTGTTCGGTATCGGAAATATTAGAGATGATTGTCAACGTTGAATGACTAACTCCATAATCAGAAATTTTTTGACAATCGCTTTGAGATTCGTTACATTTGAGCGATACTGTTCGTATGATTACCTATGAAAGGAGTAGCTAACAAATTGAGAATGAAAAAGAAAACGTTTAGATAGACAGCTAAGTGCTTCATAATTTGGACTAGTACAAATAACTTCTGACATTTAGCTTGCGGTGGTCATCTTTAAAGCTTTGCAAGATATCAGTCGTTACGGTAAGATGGAGCCGCACGGATACAGTACGTCATTTCTGGCTTTTGACCGAGATATCGCATTGCAGAGCATCGTGCAAGCGGAGGCTCCGTGGCAGGCGGAGGAGCATTGATTCGCTACCGCAGACGCGGAAGAGCACTATGCAACGTCTGCAAACGGGAATTATGAAACAGAGGCAGCCATAACGAGTCAGCTCTCATTTGAACGATGGTTTTGTTCTCAATTGCAATACTCCACGTGAGGCTCTGCGAAACTAGCCAGCCAGGCAAGTCGAGCCAGACACTGCGACTTTCAATTCGAAAGCAATACCGAAATTGCAATAAGTTCCATACAGGTGGCGCACTTTTAAAGAACAAATATCCAACATGCGTTCAGTCCTAAACAGCACAGACTATCCATATGACCATTCGAACTTCGATACGGTGATCGTTGCTGATGACAACGCCCAGGGTCTACGACATCCTTTCCAACGCTATGGTGATGATCCAGCGGTTACATTAGTGTATTCGGGCCGATTAGAATAATCGCGCTCCTGTGGCTGATCTCAAAAGATCTGTTCAGCGCTAAAAGGGCGCGTCGCTAAATTTATTGGGCTCAGCAGGACTTCAGAGTAAGGTACAACCCACGTGGGCTTTCTAACTACCTAGAATTACGGGTCCTTCAAGAAATTACCTACAGATCGTTATGGTGATTAAGGCTGAGCTGCCAACTATTCTTTCGGTGGGGAACACGTCGAGACTCCCAAAGTGCTCTCAAGGCTGAATCCTAAAAGACTTGGCTTGGGACAGAAACCCTGGAATGATTCTTCTTATGCATCGAGCATCCTTGAACAAATCTTCAGAACGTCTTAAAACCCTCATGTGCGCACGTCGTAGACGCGAGATGTGTTGGGGCTGAGCGTGGAGCGAAGCCCCTTGCCGAAAGAGCGGAGCGCTCGCGGCTGTTGGTGCAATCCTGCGACTCAACGTCGCTCCGATCATTTGATCATTTTGGTTATGTACAAGACACTACCTTATAGTTATTTACCCGCACTAAGCGCCAAAGCGTTCGCTGGACTCGACGTGCGCGCGCTCTCTTGGGGTACAGTTCCAATTGAAACATGCAGGTAGAAGTGAGCGCTCACGGTCTACAATAGTTCGTATGGATCCACCTCATCTCATGGATTATGCTCTGGCAATCTGACGATACACTCATCGCCCAGCCTCGATCTAGAACCGCTTGGATGACGACAGCCACCGATCGCAAGACCCACAATCACTCTCTTTACCAATCCCATCATACCGCTTCGACCGGTTTCACCGGTGACAAGACCCACAATCACTTTCGTTTCTTAGTCAAGTTGTGCCACTTCGACCGGTCAACTTGGAGTGTCAAATCACGCTAATTTCTGCAAGGTTTCTATTGCTCAGCATCATAAAATATGATTGAGAAAACTGGCTTTTGCTAACCCCCGAAAATACGAACAACGTACTGTTTCGCGAACCCGAAAGTGCACCGCCTGCAATGCCCACAATCACTCAATATCTTTCCGGATTCTAAACAACATGAACATGAGCAATGCATGCTCTCTGGATCCGTATGATATGTGACAAAATCATGTGTAATCGTGCCTGCGGCTCTTGTGGTGAGAGGTTACATAAGGCATTTTTCAGGACATGCCAAGAGATTTGTTGAAAGTCAGGCCCCAAAAAATATGTAGAGCCAGCAAGATGACAACAAAGCCTGGAAGACGTACTCCCTTGTCAATTCCAGCTACGGCCTACTACGTCCCTCAGCTAAGTCTGATAATTTTGAGCATGACGGCAATGATGAAGTATCATCCCAACTTCGCTTATGACAGATCCTCGGGGACATCTGAAAAAACTACTTCTGCTCTTCTGTCCTCAACATCGACTCTATAAAATGATCCAGAATATGCCGAGCAAAAGTCATACTTCCAAATCATTTTCAACCCAGTTCTACCCGGTTCTTGCAATTCCTCACCTGTTGTTGCCGGCAACAACTCACTTTTATTCCTACGTTTGTATTTGAGTGCCTCAAGTCGTTGGTTTCACTTCCTCCTTTGAAGAGAAAATGCATTTCAATCACCATCTACTATGGGCTCTCACGGTCGGCTCTACAATCATCGGTGCGTCTTCGCATGCCATCGAGAAGCGAGCCCTGGAGGTTGAAACGAGGGTCATGGACGGCCACACTGTTCTCAACGTACCTATGAGTTACATAGGGTACATGAGCGCTGAGACTGGAGCTTGGATCAGATACGCGTGTGATGCGGCAACCTGTCAGAAGCAAACGGGTACATTAGCAAAGAAAGAAGATAGGCAAATGGGCACCAACAGACTGGCGACCTGCATTGACATCAACCTGTGTTCCAAGAAGGGCGCAATCAAGGCCCATGTGCCAGCCCATATTTGCCCCCTTCTCCCGGGTCACGAGGCTCAACCAAGCAACCCAAAGCCGGACGCGGACTCGGAAAAGATTCTGAAAAATTTCCGAGATGCACTTCGCCAACTTGCGCCTCAACGGCGTGAACTGGGCGAGTTTACGGTGGAAGCCGTGTTGGGTCCGAACAGCAGGCAACGCAACGTCCCGGAGATCCTCGATCACCTCTTCCAGGCGCCGGGCGATTTTGGCCCCAGTCATCGGATATCGACCATTGAAGTGAGCGAGGATGGGATCGCTACGGTTCGACTTCAACTTATACCGCTGGCACTTTTTGCCAATGGCAAGCAGCACGCCATTGAGCCTCCTCCATCACCTTAATGAGTGTGACACGTACCGAACCACCGGCTGCCCATCTGCAGTAACTATATTGGAACATTTGATGCTTAGTCTAAATGACATACCGTACACAATCTCTCGCTTTTTGATGAGAGATGGTCTTGTTCACATCTGTCAGAACCATTTTCTATCGTTAACGGCTGCGGGAAAAAATGGCGAACGCTCGTTCTTTCTCTATTATCAAGGATCAGCTCTCACTTGCTTTTGGATGTGTTTCCAAGACACTCTCTACAATTTGCAATGGACACCTTCCTTTGAGTATACATGTATTCATTCTTTCGGTAGAAAATTACATAGTTTTTACAATGTTCTTAGGACTACAAATGCAAGCAGGTTTCCTCAACCTTTGTTTTCAATGACGGTATTGAAGTACTCGTTCCCAATGTCGGAAACAAGACAGCCAAGCGAACTACAGATGCTTCATTCCTGGTCAGACGTCAAATATATGGGCGGACCGGCTAGAATTGGTCATTCCACTCGGACAGCATGGAAGAAAAGCCCTGTTCTCGGAGGCTTGTGCATCCAGTCGAGTTCGGCTTGCTCATATCCAAGACTAGAGAGGTCTGTCGTGTTGACTGTCAGCTTCCATTCTGTGCTCGGGGCAGCTTCGGATGCGTCGCGCCAGAGGTTGTGGAGGGTTTCGGCACTGTGCAACATTCTCAAGACATGTCCATCTAACGCATCCTCCCCTGTATCAGCAAGTAAGGTACCAGGGATATAACCAATGATTATAGATCCGACAACGCTTGTCCGAAACACGTTCTGAAGCAAATAACTCTGCCGTTCCCAATCAAAAAGATCAAGGACCTGGCACAACATGTAGATATCAATCTGCCCTTTGATAGCCTTCAATGGATTGTCGCCCATATTGGGTACGGATGGAGCATCAACTTCAAGAAATTGTGCCGGTGGATTATCTCCATCTTCGAAAAGCTCTAAACCCAGGCTCCAAAACTCCGATGTCACATCTGCTGCATATGCCTGAATGTGCTGATTGCCATTCGTGTCTGAAATTTTCCAGGTCCGTCCTGCAGCCACCAGAAGTCGTCGCAAGTCCTGACCTAGGCCGCACCCAATATCCAAGACCGATGCACCAGCTTTCACCTTTTGGACGATCTCGTGGTAGAACGGAGATGCTGCTAACACGTCTTCCAAGAAACGAAACTGGCCAAAGCATGGATAGGGAGCAATGGCCCAAGCCCGGTCCCGGATTTCTTGAACGCGTTGAACCAGTCTACTTTGCGAATCCGTGCATGTGAATGATACCAAAAATTCTTTGGTTTCCTTGTTGTCCTCGAATTTTTTGGGTGAAATTTCCGCACGATACCATGGAATGTTGGCAGAGACAAAAAGCGGACTGGGAGTTGCAAGTTTGCCCCTGGGACCATAGATGGGTGTTGGAAATTTAGGATCGATCATATCCATTGCGAATTACTCCGAGCAAGCTCTTTCGCGACAGTGTAAATTCGAAAAGGCGACAAAAGTTTGAAGGGCGCTGTCGAGCGGGATACTCTATTAGAATGATACAACCCTATATAGTCGGGTTGTGGATATAGAACCCTTGGGCTAGTATGCCATTTGTATGTCAAGCCCAATCAGCCAACACATTGGAGAAGAGGTGCAATTTCTTCGGAAGCCAGGCACCTAATACATTCCGTGCCCAGAATTGAGCGAAGCTTTTTAGCTCCTGAGCGGAAGGCTGAGAGGCTGAAAATCCTGAATGAAGTCATCCTACGCCACCACACACCGGTGATACAGCATATTGAAGCAAATGTTAATTGGATGCTCGGTTGATAGTGCTGTTGAAATAGTAGAAGCTAGATCAATAGTAGCAACTGATAACCGAACGCTCGGTTGATAATGCTGCGCTTGTGGTAGAAGCTACCCAGCTGGGTGTTTAAAAATCAGGATGAGGGGACTACCATCAGCCGCAGAGCAGCTTCTTTCTCAGCATCTGTGAATCCAGGAAGAAGAGGCCGGCATACAGCCGTCTGCTATGAATAAATCCAGGAGCACGTATCCAAATAGTTTGCAAACTGAATTGATAGTTCTGACAGGCTGTCTCTGGATTTAGAGCCTCCTAAAGTGCGTGAGAATGCGACGTTAACACCATACGCGCTACCGTAACCGTTGATGCGTACAGTCTTACTACTTGATATGGTCGTGCAAGCAAAGTGGGATTATGCATAATGGAAATGATCTCGTGTGCTCTCCAAAGTGGGTTTGATACTCAATAGATCTGAAGATGTAGCCGTTCGAATACTGCATCTCACCCCATGAAAATTAATCACTTGTACGAATTTCAGGCGAACCTGATAAGTCCGACTGGTATTTCTGGTTCGTGAAGAGTCTGCTGTTGCGCTGATTCTCAAAAGAATTAACTACCGCGAGTGAAGTGGCATGTTCACCTATCTGCAAAGCAAAAATAGGGGGAGGCGAAGTTAATCCAAGGTAACCAAGGTTGGTTGGCCTGGAGGCCCCCAAATTCGAAATTCAACCGTAGCAAACGAATTCAATCGATGTAGCGACAAGTCCTTGCGCACCCCATACTGAGCCATGCTGCAAAAGTCTGCGACAACCTACCCTTCATTCAAACGCGCCGTTCATCCCTGGAGCCTAAAATGTACTCTTCGTCATATCGCACCATCTTCATAACTGCCCTCGTCCTTGTATTGAGTGTGTCCCTGATCGAGGTTTATTATCTGCAATCACGTCCAAAGCAAGACAAGGGCCTAGGAGATGGTGCTACGAGTACCTTGTCGCAGCTGTTGAGCCACAAGTCGGACGAGATATGGGCTTTCGATCCCAATCGCGACCGGCGTAATCGCGCTCTTTCTGACGCTCAATGCGACGCCGCATTCCCAGACCAGTATCAAGAGATTGATCGGGCTGTGAGATGGCACAAGAATAATAAGCCAAGTGGCCTTGCGGAATCAGATATTGATCCATGGCATGAAGGCGACCACACCAGGCCACAATTGCGAATCATGATATACAAAGGTCATGTAAGTCGAGAAGCTGCTGGTTGCTGTCGCTTCCGCTTTGGTATCATGCGCTGATACTATGTTCAGCTGCGTATACTCTCGTTCGAGGCAACCGAGGCAGGACATGTTCCAGACCGACCAATAGCAAGTGTTGCAGCCATCTACCGTGCCATTTCCGCTCTGCCTGACCCGGCTTTGATCCCGAATGTCGAGTTTACAATCGATGTGGCAGACAATTCCATGGGCGGGAGTGACAATCGTACCATCTGGGGCTATTGTCGACATCGAGACGACGAGGCGCAGTGGGTCATGCCAGAATTCAATGATTGGTCACACCCTGCCGTTGGATCATACGACGAATTCCTTGCGAAAGTACAGTCATCAGAGGAAAAGGGGGGCTTCATGGCAAAGCAGAATAAACTATTTTGGCGGGGTAGCCCCTTGGGCAATGATCCTCGACGAGCTGCGCTTGTCAAAGCCAGTGAGGGACAGGGCTGGAACGACGTCAGCTTTGAAGGACTTGTCCCGATGCATGACCATTGTCGTTATCGCTTCCTTGCACATACAGAAGGACTGACTTGGTCGGGCCGTTTACGATATCTCCTCAACTGCAATTCAGCCATCATTGCACACAAATTTGACTGGATTGCGCACTGGTATCCGCTCCTGCAAGCGTCAGGTCCGAAGCAAAATTTCATCCAGGTTGAGCAGGACCATTCGGATCTGAAGGCCAGGATGGACTACTACACGACCCAGACAGACGAGGCGGAGAAACTCGCGGAAGAGTCGGTCCGGGTCTTTCGAGATCGCTATTTAACGCCTGCTGCGGAGGCCTGCTACTGGCGTCGAATGTTTCGGAGTTGGCAAGAACTGATGAGTTGGGAGCCGCGCATATGTGAAGAAGGAGGATCACAGGACGAAGGGAAGTGTGTATGGAGGGGGCTCTCTTGGGAGCAGTATGTTATGACTGGAAGAAAATGGGGTTGTAAAGGGCAAGAGTGCTATCAGAACTGACGCACAACTTGCTCTTACGGTGATTGCGAAACGCAAGCACAATCGTATCTTCTTTGGCATGTATTAAGAGCTATTTCGAGTAATAGAAGGCCCATCAAGAGGAGGAGTCGGGAGTTTTTCATTGGTTCGAAATTATTGTTCTGATCGTTGATTTACAGTGATGCACTTGATACTTATTTATCTGGAAAGGGCGCAGCTGAAGCACAACAGGCTTGCCTTATATCCGATTAACCACGGCAATGCTTCTTAGAGCATTCTCTTTTCATGATCGATTTGACGATAAGTACAAGGAGCTTCTGCGCTCTAAGACAAAGTCCAATTGTAACCTGCCTTTAGAAACGCCATATCCATAAGACTTTTCAAGCCGTCCAGTTATCGTACATATGAATTTGGTCCGATAGAGCGCCAACAGTAAAGAACTCTTCATCCTGATTGAGCGCACTCTTGAACAACGCCATGCCCGAAACTCCATCCCAAAGAACCTAGAGCGTAGGTGGTAAAAGTCGCCGTGTTATATCATCCACATCAAATAGGTGCGGCTGTGGTTCCAACACTTTTGGGCAGCGAAGCTCCAGCATTTGAGGAAGGATACTCTCCAGCGTAATAATAGAAGGCTCTTCGTGCGATTTGCGAGACGTGTTCAGGGAGATAGAGGGAAGCGGCGATTAAGATCATTGATAGGATGAGGAAGAGGAGAGAGTCTATAGCAGCGCAAGAGAGCGATTAGCAGATGATTGGATATGATATAGCAGTGAGTGGGATGAGTGTAGGAGGTGTTGACAGCGTTACATACTGAATATAAATTTTTCCGTCGGCGTGAGCATATAGAGCGAGAAAGTGACTTCATATTGGTAGTGCTTTCGTTGAAGCCAGCGTAGAGACTGTGCGGGCTGAGAGATGACGGGAACGAGAAGTACAAGGACAGCCGCGGCCAGCAGAGTGATGCAAATGACCGCTGCAGAGGGCAGAAAGTCCAGCTCCATGTCGTGGGAAATTGAGAGCGAACCGCGATATGAGATTGCTTCGAATGTAACGGCGTAGACGATGCTGTCAGTGCGAAATGAACATCGATAATCTTCGTCAATGGAGTGATTGCGCACTGCTTGTCATAGTTGGCCACCCCAAGGGCTTTAAAGGGAAAACGATGGGATTGAAATGAGCGGATGAAAGGGGGGCACGACCAAAAATTGCCATTTCCAGCGCAATCCCAGGTATCAGCTTCAAAGCCACCAAACCGCGTCACCCTCCTGCACGTCTCCCATTCGTTCCACCACTTCCCCCTGAAATCAGCTTACATGAGCCTTTTTGACCATCAATGAATTGATGCAATACCCCTGGAAAGCACTTGTATACTTCCACAACCTTTTGCGACATCGGCCCAATTCCTTGGTACCCGTCCGCAGTGTCATCTCCAATATCAGCGCTAAACATGGCTTCCGTACGGCGACCTTGTTCTATGCCAAGCCCCTGCCTCCTCGACCCACAGTGGATGAGAACGAGATCGAAGAGGCCTTCTTAAAGGGTAGCGGGCCTGGCGGTCAGAAAATTGTAGGTCATAAGATTTACTGTATCGAAGAGCGTTGCTCCTAGAAGGAAGCGTTCGCCTTAATGGGCATTGTCGTCGCGCATCGTCGTCGCAGCTAATACCTCCATCAAGAATAAAACCTCATCTGCTGTTCAACTAAAGCACCTACCCTCTGGTCTCGTTGTCAAGTCTCAAGCAACGAGATCCCGAACGCAAAATCGCAAGATTGCTCGCCGCTTGCTCGCCGAGAAGCTTGAAGAGATTGAACTAGGCGACCAGAGTCGAAGAGCTGTCAAGGCACAGGCAGCCAAAAAGAAGAAGGCGAGTGCGGAGAAGAAAAAGCGAAGGAAATACAGAGCATTGGAAGAATCAAAAGTGAAGCTTGCGTCCAATGACACAGGGCAGGAGTCCAAGCTCGAAGATGATACGGATATGGCAAATCTTTACGAGGCCGTGGAAGTCGCTGTTCATAGTGTGCAAAGCGAAGGCTCCGCCAAAAATATGAGAAATGAAGATAGCGACCGCGGTATTGGGGCAACCAGTGGGAACCGAGGCAACACTGGTGGACGAGCATGACTTGCTTTCAGGCGAAACACATATCAAATTCTAAAGCCACTAATGTCACGGGGCTACGGATGGCAGACTGGTTATTGTCGAGCTATAATGTCTACATTATCTATCTCGTCTACATGACTGGTACTGCTATTCGCAATCTCTAAGCAGCAAGGTCATTACCAGAATCGTCCCGCGTATCAACTCGATATGGGTTGAGGCGCTGATTACAGAATGATCTCTTCGCTGCAGATTCCGCCTTCACAGATCTGCATGGCTGGCCTTGTCTCATCCATACTTGCTACCAATTCGTTTCTCTTCTTCAACCATGCACACTTGGATGCCTCTCCGATCTTTGCCACTGTCCCCAAACGATTGGGTCTCCCAGTTCTGATCTGCCTTATCTTTTGCTCTACCTTATCCTGAGGTCCACTAATAACGGTGCTTCTCACCCCAAGATTGCTAGCGACCACACTTTTCAGCATCCCTGCGAATAAATAAGGATGCTGTATCATCTCGGCACTAAACGCCTCTAGCGTGCGCCTTGCGTATTCCGAATATCGCAGTTCATTGAACTCGGGGTCGTTGAGCAAGGATGACAGGCGATAGAGATTGGAAGCTGTCACGCCATTGGTAGAGGGTTCGGCATTGTCCATACCGTCCTTGAGACGAAGTATGAGGTCGGACGCATCTTCGGCGGTAGAAAAGAAGCCCGAATGATGGACATCCCAAAAAAGCGAAATCTGTGATTCTGCACGGCACCATAAGCAATGTGAGAGTACCAACCCGAGACTATTCAAACTTACGCTGCAAGCGATCCGCGAAAGCAAGATACTGGTCATCAAAAGTTGCCTCATACAAGTCAATCAGACCGCTGATGAGGAATGCGTAGTCATCTGCAAATGCCGGAGCATCTCCCCTGCCTTCGCGGTAGACGCGCCAAAGAAAACCATTCGTTTCATCGTATAGCTCTTTTTTGATGAATGCAACAGCATCCTCCGCAGCGAGTCTATAACCCTGAGCTTTGGACCTATCTTCTTCCGTGGCGCTATCCAAGCTCTCCAGCACTGAAGCTGTTCGTGCGAGCCCTCCAATTGCGAGCCCGTTCCATGCTGTTACAATCTTGTCGTCTAGCGCAGGTCTGGGCCTCATCTTTTCCCGATGCTCTCTCAGTTTGTGCCTTCCCTCCTCGACGATAGCCTCAACCTGCTTTTTGCTCAGTCCAAGCTCTTTCGCAATAATCTCAGCATCACCAGATACTGCAAGGACGTTTTGGTTGACGAGCTCGTCGTGGGCATCGTATTCCCTTGCCACATTGCCATTCTCTTTCACACCATAGTAGCGCGCCAACACATCGGCGTCTTGCTCATTTGGTATGAGCGAACGGAGTTCTTTAAGTGTCCAAACATAGAAGGCACCTTCGCGCTTCTCGGTATCGGCAGGAGACGATGAGCTATCTGCGTCTTCGGCGGAGAAAAAGCCGCCATACGGAGCACGTAATGGAGGGGTGGTCAAATAAGTGGCTATATCGTGAATCGTTGCGCGCAAGTGAGGAGCTGGGAACAGCAGGAATGCATCTAGGTACGCTGGCAAAAGTTGTGCATTATCGTAAAGCCTGACAAGAATCATCAGCATTCTCTGTCCTCCGTTCAATCTCCGGATGCGACCTCCAAACCTTACATCTTCTCAAAGTGGGGCAGCCCCCAATCGCGTGTAACACTATAACGTGCAAAACCCTGGCCAATCTGGTCTTTGATGCCACCCAGAGCCATTGCCTCGAGTGTTCTTAGAGCCATATTGCCAGCCTTTCTACACTCTTCCTCGCCAACGACATCCAGAATCTCGACGCCGCCTGCTCTGTTAGGAATGGAGCTACTGGGCTCTTCTGGCGGTACTTGGACGCCAAGTTGAAGGAGAAATCGCAAGTTGACCGGCGTAGGGAACTTGGGCGCCCTGCCAAACCCTGCGAACTCGTTGTCAAATCTGTGCTGAAAATATTCATACGCTTCCTCCAACAATTCCAACTCCAAGGCATCTGCTTCATCTCGATTCTCTTGGTCGTGTTTCGGTTGCTTGGGTGCCAAGGTCCCCTCCTGTGCGAATGCCTTCAACTGTTCAGTAATTTCTTTTGCCGACTGCCTGCAGCGGTCCTGTTGTGTGGTCCAAACTTGTCGCATCTTTTTGAGAATATTTTCAAAAGTGACTCCAGCGGCAGCCAATGCTGTGGACCCGGGACCGGGGAAATACGTTCCACCAAATAGAGGCTCAAGGTCAGGAGTGAGAAACACATTGAGTGGCCAGCCCCCAGAACCATTGATAGCTTGCACATAATTCATGTATATTCTGTCAATGTCTGGCCGCTCTTCCCGGTCCAGCTTCAATGGAATGAAGTGTTGGTTGAGTAAAAAGGCAATGGCTGGGTGAGCAAAGGACTCGCGTTCCATTACATGACACCCTCCGTGATGTTAGCCTGCATGGTAGTACCGTGATAATGATCCTTGAAAGGCAATATCACGTACAATGACATGCGGAATATCCTATGCTAACAAAAAGAAGACGGTTGTGTTTTTTGGCAAGCGCCAGTGTTTCTGTGTTCCACATTTGCCAGGCTACTGGGTTTTTCATATGTCCCCGAACCTGCAGTCATGGTCATGGGTCAGCATCGAATCCCCTTTCCGCACTGTGTGGACAAGGAGTAGAGAAGGTGTAAATATTATCCTACATATGGGCTCCGACTCTCGCTCAGACGATTGACGAGCTTCAAGCCATCGCCATTTGAAGGGGGGTCAGGAGCAGCCGCCATAGCCAACGTACGGCTTTGCGTGTACGGGTAGCGAAATCGCCTGGTACGAGGTACCTCAATCTTGCGTACTGAGACTGGATTAGGTCGGCGATGCAATCTCAATGTGCAAAAGGCCAATCGGCCCATGCACTGAAAGACGCTGCCGAAGGAGCTGCTTCTCCAAGCGCTGAACACATTCATGCGACGCAGGAGTGTGCGTTGTATCATATCATCATGTACAGCGTCCCGGCGATCCCATCATCTCGTGGGGTGCAGGCTGATGTAATGTATACTGTTCGGAAAGGGCCGAACGACCCGAAACAGATTAGATACCCATGCAGACTGTCATTGGAGATCTGTTTTCGGTCGGTGGCAGGCCGCAGTTGGCAAAAGGCGCTGCTTACCTAAGTTGAGCAGCAAAAAAACAGTTGCAGCCTTCGTCCTTGGCCACGATCAACTCAACGAATCTCACAAAGCACATCAAGTATTCAACGAACTACGTCTAATGTGCGATTCAGACAATGTTTTTTAGCGTAACACACTCGAGCAAATTTGTACCATAGGCTGCAAAAAGACGCGTGTCTTCGACAAACTCAATCAAAAGTGATGGATCTCGACCAGAGAACCTTTCTTCATCCTTCTAAGACTATTTGTAGCTATGCGCAATCAATCCAGACCCCATTAGAGTGATCTCAGATACTCTTGCGCGCAATTCCTGGTGACAAGACCCAGGACTAATACCGAATGTGACCTTAGCGAAATATCACTTCGTCACTATGACTACTGATAGTCCTCCTGAATTGCTGCTATTTTAGCCTAGTATTAGCATTTAGATGTAGTCAGACACATTACCGCTTTATATGGTTCTAG
This sequence comes from Bathelium albidoporum, assembly GCA_021031095.1. Lineage (NCBI taxonomy): Eukaryota > Fungi > Ascomycota > Dothideomycetes > Trypetheliales > Trypetheliaceae > Bathelium > Bathelium albidoporum. The sequence goes on from JAGFVP010000060.1 coordinate 113,349, forward strand.
CAAGATACCTAGGCACTTCTCACATTTCCGGTGAGTGGTGTAAATGGAGCAAAGCAACGTCACATTAATTTGGTTTGATACCTAGATCTTTTCTCTCGTAAAGTGCTTTAGAGGACTTGGTAATCCGCCCGCTTCGGATCCACACCGACAAGTAAAAGTCCCGCCCAGGTATATATAATGATACTTGCAAACTCCACGCCGAACGCCTCTTCTATTGCAGCATAATGGAGTATCCTCACCGTTACACCTAAATTTCCGGAGCGCCAAATGCGCCACCTCCTTTATCCCTTGCCCTACAAATCTCATAACTCAGAATGCTTCCGTCCAGATATGTAAGAAGAATTCTCCATCTCTGCCTTGAGCCAGGGACTGGTCCGACCGCAGTGCCAACCAGCGGGAACGGCGGCCGCTTCCCCTCCTGTTCTTGTTCCTGGAGCGGGATCTTGTGGAGAAGTTTGTATGTGTAAATCTCGCCATTCCGTGTAGGCGCTGTAGTCGGCTTCGTCTTCTGCTGCCGCCGGTCTTTACCGCCACGCGGTTCCCCGCAGAGCTGGCAGGTTTTTGGATTTATTGTGTTCCCAGAACCGCCTGTGCTAGATCGAATATCGTCACCGAGGGGGGCAGAGTTCTCACTTCTTCTCCCTTCTCGTGGTTTAGGTTTGGAATCCGCACGAGTCGCTCCTATTTCTGGAGAGTTCTGTAGAATTGGACGCTTGATTAATTGAATGATAGCAACTCGGCCTTTTCCACAACCAACAACCACAATGCCCAATTCGGGTATTTCTTCTACCATATTGAGGCGTTCACACTGATAGATGAGACTCGACAAGCTAAACGACTCTTTTAATGGATTGTGGAGAGCTTGAATTGGACAAAAAGGCTGAGGTAACTCGGAAGAATAGTTAAAGGCCATTATATGTCCCAGGCCGGGGACTACGCGATTGGACACAACTTCTGGCGGCACTTGAGGATCAGGATTGTGGATGAGTCGCGTGCGTCCAGAGGTGTCAGATTCTGGTTGGAGTAAGTACACATCGCGGATCGAGGCGAGCAGGATGGGACTGTTGGGTAGTGGACTGAGAAAGCCGGCGCCGCATGTTGATAATACTCGCATCCAGAACTGTGATCGGTCGTTCACTGTTTCTAAATCGCCTTGTGGCCTGGTGTTTGCAATGAAGCTCCTATGGGTAGGGGATTGATCTACTGTTGAGACATGTTGGTTGAAGCTAGACGGTAGTCCTTCAGTCTCTTGATCTTCCTCGGCCTCTATACTTTCCATGCTGCTGGCTGTCTCGTCCTCTTCACCTGAAATTCCTTCGGTATCCTCATACAACTCTTCCTCTCCTGCTGAGGACTGATCCTCGGGTTCCCCCATGTTACTATCCCAGAACAGATTTGCCGTCTGTCGCTCCTCTGGCTCTGCCATACCAAAAGATCGTTTGTCAAGAAATAGGACGTGCCATCCGCCATGCTTTCCACTCATTTGAAGATTCCATTGCTCGAACAATCCGTGGCGCTGTCTTGTCCTCACCACGAATTCTTCGATACAACATCTGTGTTGCAAATCCCAGAGAGTCGTCACTCCGTGGATGTTTGTACTTGCCAGAAATCGACCGTGAGGGTCCTCGGGGGTGTTGCAAAAGCTAATATCCGGGATATTCGAAGCGTTCAAATCCGATCGTAGAATCATCTGCCAACCAGTGTCTCTAGGGCCTTGGGGCAATCGAGTGACGTCTTTGTATAGATGACTACTTTGGCAACTAGGGCTTGATTCGTCATCTCTTTCGGTCAGAGCAAACCCATATACCGTGACTTCCTTTGTATTGGCGCTCACCGCGAGCATACGCGCTTCTCGATGAATGGCTAATCCCCATGCGCTCTTTCCAACATTCTGATGGAACAATGGCGATAGATGGCCATCTCTACCAACCCAGTGACCGTTGTGCCGGACCTTGAAAACCTTGTTATCGAGAGCATGTTGAATATCTTTAACATAGTAAGCAATCACGTCTCCGTCATCACAGGCAACAACAAGAGTTTCAAGAGTGCCAAGTCTCTCGATCAGTAGTCGATTAATTGCATGAGGAGAGTCAGGAGTATGCTGTCCGACCAAGCCAGGCCGTGTGAAAGGGAGTCGGATCTTCAGTCGGAATGATCGCAGTTCATGTGATGGCCATTGTGGTTCGAACACAAGGATTTTGTCTATCGAGGCGAGGAAAAATAGATTATGAGTACGTGATAGCCCAGTGAGATTGTTCTTCCACGGTAAGATCTGAGGCCTACCAAAGCGGGTCGGTAATATCGATTTTTGGCAGGCTCTGGGGACGAGAGATATTTCAGGGCTCATGGAACGCTCCATTGCAGTTCTGGAAGCATAGCGCAAGAAGTTGGATCCCACACGAGAGGCTGGGAAGCACAAAGTGCTTCCCGTGAAGTCACAACAACTTAGCGTATGCAAAATCTAGCGCTCGACATGTACCGAGCGATTCAACCATCTCAGATTACGGTTTAGTACTTCTCGGTGGACCATATATGGCTTACATCTTGGATAATCGTACCTTGTGTTATAAAGTGCGGGTCCTGCTTCTGCACATCCCATATACTACTGCACTACTGGCGCTGCGCTGTTCAATGGCAATTTCCACTTACTTTTTGCAAAGACACAGGACCAAGACACGATTGCCACAAATGATTTCCAATATTGTGCTGCTTCCATTCAAATCACAGGACTTCGGATCCAAAGATCACAAGTCCAGTACGCCGTTTCGTGATTCATGACCTTGTCTTTAGCGTGCTTCCCGGTTTCCACAGCAGCTTGCTAACAAGGCCGTGATATCTGGACTGTTGCTGTTTTTTGGCCCTTTACCGGGACTCCTCTCTGCAAATTTGAGCTCCAGATCTCGAATATTCTATGCTGCAAATAATGGTTGTCACTCTCAAGTCGCACTTCAGGCATTCACGTAGTTCGAAACTGGCTTGGGACACTTACATGTGAGCGAATTTTAAAATACCTACTTGACTCTCATATGTACGCAAAAAATATCAATAATGCGAAGTACACCAAATTTACGTGAGCACATGCGAGATAATTTGACCAGCCGATCTATGGGCGTGGGTCTCTCCTTGGCTTTATTCTCATTGAAAGAAAACCAAGTCCCTATCAGTTCTCATTGTTCTAGATGGACAGACTGGATCTGAAATCCTCCCATGGAGTGCATTCTCCTTTCTTTTCTTTGTCCTGGCGAAAGCCCCGAGCATTGCAATCGCCCGAAGAGCTGCAAGAAGTGGCCAATACGGTGTTTATATGACCATAACAAATTGCTATCTAGCGGACTCTTGAGGCTCATAGTACTTCTTTCAAGTTAGATGCAACTTATTCTGATTCGAATTCCTATCCATAAGGGCGGATAGTTCAATCAACATAGAAAGATGGTACGTTGAGAACTTGAGTACTGTAATTTGAGTTCTTCGAAGCGGGAACCGATAGTCTTGCGTATTACTGCCTTTATTTCTTGGTATTAAAAGCTGTCGAGCTATGAACGCAACTTTTTGGAAGGAAAGTCAATGTGCTGGCCTTGAAGCAAAAACAGCCCAGGAGATTATTGATGTTCGTCCAAAATTCCTCCGATGTACATTGAACCTCGCTAGAGCTGTTAAGAAAACCCATTTGAAAAGTCTTCTTGTCAAATGGATGGACGGAAACCCTGATACACTTTCCCTACCTCAGAGATATTTTGTTGACGAACACTGCTCCACGCAGCAGCGACGAGGCAATGAACCTGACCAGCCTTATACATAAGTGTCGACATCAAGCCCATGCAAGGGACAGATATTCTTGATTCGATCACACATTCACGCTTGTCATACGAGATGAGAGTCTTCTCGACGCCAAAGTCACAGAATACCAATTGGAGCTTCTGGCCATGGATATCAGAAAAAGTTTCCAACACTGATCTTATCAGGGGCTGATGCGAACTGAGCTTTACGCACTGAACAGACACTTGGATCAGCTCTTCACAACCAGCAAGCGAACCAATAAAAGGGATTTGGTAGGGTATGAGAGAGTGCGAGTGTTGCTCCTCTTTGACGTCTCTGGTATTCTTTCTCTCTTTCTACAAAGACCTTCAACTCTCATTTCCTTTTTAAATGAAAGATCAAGTTTCTTTGAATCTCGGTCAAAGTAATTTCTTTCACCGTCTCATCTGTCTTTAACAGGGCTCACTAGCACTATGCGGACTTTCGTTGTGAGCTGCTCTAATTGTAAGCCACCTATTGATATGACATCCAATTTGTACTGCGTTCCTTTGATTTATTGTTCATTATACGCCAGAACTTGTGCTACAGAAAGCCTGGGACTTTCCCGCAACTAACTTACTCCGTGCAAAAGTATGCATGGCTATCCATATCGCTTGCCCTCATTCTGCAAGCCTGAACAGAACCCCCGTATTTCTCGCGTTCTGTTTTTAAGAATTAGTTGATCTTTTTACCTCGCAAGCTACATGGTCATTCCTGATCAATAAAGGTTGTTCCTTTCTTGAAATTACTTCGCCCGCCAATGGATACTCTTTTCCTTACCCTTCTCCCTATGCTTTTTGCAGCAGCTAGTGCTGGATCTTCAGTCATTGTCAGCAATCCTCACACTATAGTGTCCACGGATGTCATCACTGATATCGTTGTGGTCACTGCAACAGTTACTGCAATTCCCGCTGTTCCAACCTCACAGCCAGATACTTGGCCGTATCATTTGAATGGATTCATCACCACCGTCGTAGCCCCTGTAAGTAGCTCGACCCCGGTTCCTCAAGGCTTTAGCAAGGCTGTAAAAACATCTCCGGTAGCAAACGTTGCAACAAGCAGTGGCTCTATGGCATCATCTTCCAGATTTTCCCCGACCTCCAGTAACGCTACCGAGCCAAACCGCTTTGCTGACCTCGTTGTACTTCACCACAACGCTCACCGTGCCAACCATTCTGCTCCAGATCTTATTTGGGATCAAGCTCTGGCAGACACAGCGGCAAAAATCGCCGCGAGCTGCGAATACGCTCACAACAAGTAAGTGCATCATTGCAGAAAGCTCCTTCGCGAGGACTCTGTGACTGACGTCCGTGTGTAGTGCAATGGACGGAGGCGGATACGGTCAGAACATTGCTGCCGGAGTCCTTCCTACCAACGTCTCTTCCGCCATAACAGACCTCTTCTATAATGGTGAGATGAATTTTTACAACGACCTGTATGGAGAGGCGACTCCAGACATGACTCTGTTCGATAGCTGGGGTCATTTCAGTCAGGTTGTGTGGAAGGCCACTGACTCTGTGGGATGTGCAGTCCAGAATTGCACAACCCGAGGCCTCGGTAATGTTGATGATAATGTTGCGCCATTCTTCCTGGTCTGTAATTACAAGGGACCCGGTAAGTTCGCTTTCTTATTTCTTCTGACTGGTTGCTGACTTATATATTAGGAAACTTTGGTGGAGAGTACGGCGAGAATATTGGTCGACCCCTTGGTCACCCTTCTATCAACAGTGATACCTATGGTCTGTTTTAAATCGTCACGGTCAGTACGGTCCCATAAGTAACACTGAGGACTTTACAGTCATCGACCGTCCCGTTGTATTTCCCCCCCCCCCCCTGCATTTTCCTTATCCAGTACATAGTCGTCGGCGAATATTTACAACTCATTGGAGAAATCTTGCTCGAATATATCCCTGCATGGTATATCAGGAGAGTTCTGACATCTGCTTCTCGTTTTTTTTATTTCCCGTGTTTGGTTCTTGTCCATGTGCTCCACACCACTCATCGGTCTACCAACAATGTGGTGGACGGAAACTTCCTTACGATAGACAGTTTCGGGGGGTGAAAGTCAAGCACTGAACTGTATCTTATCGTGCAAATGTACACAGCAGATACCTTTTGGAGGTCAGGTCGGAAGAAGCACTTTTAATCTAAATGATCTCTATCACTCTATTTATGCTCGCCAACGGGTCTGTCCTTGACATGTTCACCCTCCCATTCTTGGCTAGCGTTGAGGGCAACGTGCTCGCCGTGCACAAGCCTATTGAAAAAGCCTTTGTGTGGAATCTTGTTTCCAGCTTCGTCTTCCTGCTTCTGTGTCAGCTTCCGAAAAGCTGGCATAACCATAATCAGAAGACCTGTGAGACGTTGTTCTTACCTCGCCAGCCTCTCGGTGATCAGGTCCGGATTGCTGGGTATTTAGACGTTGTGAAGGGTTGTCGGCTACGTGAAGTGAGGGTTTGGATGGACCGGTGTAGCCCGAGGAGAATGGGTTCTCTGGAATACAATGAGTAAAAGTTCAGACACAACATCCAGCAGTGGCCTTACTAGAACCATCTTGAGTTTGAGTCATTTTAAACAATTGAGTGTTGACGAAAGACTGGACTTAAGTGCGCTTCCAATTCACGTCTGGTCGTGGCCAAAGATCGCTGCGGGAGATCATCCCGGCGCAGCTGCACCATGACGCAGGTGGATGAGCGGTCTAGGCTTGACGGCAGCAAACGTGCCAACCTCCTCATTCCCTACACGGCTTGACCACCATTACAGCCGTCCCAGCCCATCCAATTCGAATGCACAATTACCTCTACCATCAATTCTATCACTGCTTACACCAGATCTTGCTTCATCATCTTTCTTAACCGCAGTAATTTGAGACATCCAGCCACGCTGCTACTACTTTGCTTGTACTTGCGACTGTTCACAATTTGTTCCTCGCCGTGACAGCTCAATTGACGCGTTCCATCCCGATCGACGCAATTGAAAGAAGAGACGAAAGTATTCTTTGAGCGATTCAGACTAGCTCAGGACGCCTACATCATGACAGAGTCGCAAGAACGCCCCCTTCATGAGTAAGTCTATGTACACCACTCAGTCCCTTGTCTGGCCCTGATTGACCATCTTTACGTAGACTGCTCTCGCACTCCATCGTCGATATATATGTTGGCGCTTCATCCACTCGATTTCCTCTCCACGAAAAGCTTCTCTGCGCGAAAAGTCCATTTTTCCAGAAAATCTTTCATTCCTCTTCATCGCCCTTCTCGACACCTCGGTCGACGTCCAAGTTCGCTGGCAAATCCAAATCCTTCGCTCTTCCCGACGATGACCATGATGCGTTTACCACCTTTGTGGGCTGGCTCTATAGCGGTTCGGTCCCGACACCAAGGTCCGAGGCTGACTTGGGAGGACTATTCGAGCTCTACCTTATGGGCGAAAAGTGGGCTGTCAAATCCTTGTGTGCAGAGACTCTAGCACGTGTGAGGGATTGGTATCGGGACAGCGATACATACCCTGGCCTACGTCGTGTGCAATATATCTACGCGAACACGGTGCCCGAATCGCCCATGCGCAGAATGTTAGTCAGCGCTACGGCCAGGATGTTGGTCACCAAAGACCCTGATGCAGAACAACCGATTCCAATGCACTGGGATAAGGCACTTCGGAAAAATGGACAATTGGCAGTGGACCTGATCAGAATGGTACAAGAATGGAGGATCGAAGAGACCAAGGTTCCCGATGCACGAAGGGGTGACTTGGTCGAGAACGTCAAGCAGCATGGTTTGGGTTCAGGCATTGATGCTAAAGTTGATGGAGATGTCGAAGAAGCCATGAAGAGGGGAGAAGTCGATGACACATTAATCAATGGTGACGATGAGGACGATGAGGATGATGGGGAAGATTTAGTAGACGGTGAAGAATTGAATGGGGACATAGAACAACTTCCTAATGGCGTCAAATCCGAAGACGAAGAATGACGGTTTGGCCAGAGCACCGCGTCTGGGGAGGTAAGAGAAGGGGACGAATATTCAGGGGGAATTGATGAAGTTGATAGAAAATTGGAATTGGAAAGCGTGGTTGATCCTCTAGAGAAGATTGATATCAAATCTGAAGGGCGTGTAGTAGAAAACGAACTCACTACAGAACCCGGTAAGGGGGAAGTCTCAGGTACGAGCAAGGACGCAAGCGAGGATTCAAGCTCAAAAAGGTCGGAGACTCCATCGGCACACCATAACACAGCAATTGCCCAGGAAATTCAGCACAGCGTTTCTCCAGGTGGCAAGAAGTCTCGGACGCCAAGCGTCTTTGAAGCACTGTCCCTGACTCAGCATGATGATGGTCAAGAGCTATCTCGCAGCAGGTCATCAAGCGAACGAGTTTCTGCAGAGGATGGCATTGTTTCACGATCTTACGATGCGCAAGAACAAATGTACTCCGATATCGACCACGCTCAAGAGTCCCAAAGGAGTCCTACGGAGCATTCAATTGACGACGGAACTGCAAGGAACATAAATGTCGATAGGTCAAGCATGACTGAACTATCGGTCAGTCCGATCCACTCAGATCCGCCAATATCGAGCCCGGAGCATAGTACGAACGAAAGTATCCGCCAAAACGATAATCCACAGGATACTGCTACTGATCATGTCAGTGATTCTCTAGGTGACGACAAAATCGACGTGGAGAACGAAGAGTCCAGCTCTCAAGTGCATGATCCTCAATCCGAGCAGCCATCCACCGATAGCAAGCCTGATAGTACAAATCTGGGCTCTATTGACGCGCAAAATAATGGGTCAGATGCTCCTGCAGAAATTGCATTCCTCGACGAGACCCTGTCGGCCAGGAGTACAAAAGCAGGATCCTATGGTGAAGATACCGAAGACACTGAAGATGCAGAGGACGCAGAGGACGCGGAGGATACGGAATATGCAGAAGAGGTAGAAGATGCAGAAAAGGCAGAAGATGCAGAAGAGGTACAAGAGGCAGAAAAGGTAGAAAAGGCAGAAGAGGCAGAAAATTCAAACGATGCAGAAGACCAAGGTGACGAAACTGTGGTCATGAGTGAACAAGTCGGAGAAGAGGTGATGGCAGATGAGCCTCTTGCAGACGACCCCGTTCACGAAAGACCCTCCGAGCTGCAGTTAGTTGACATTGACGACACGGAGAGAGTCACTTTGGACGAGAGTCACAAGAAAGATCGCGTGCTTGCAGAATGTTCCACTGTGCAGAACGATCCTCCTTCAGATCCAACAGATAAACTACTTGTTGAGAAGCTCTCTCATGCTGACAAAGAGGTTGGGAAAGCGGAGGCTAGCAAAGACGGTCATGTCGACAAAGGCTCGATAGTGTCTACCTCTACCACTGATGAAGCCACTGCGCAGGATGACCTTCCGGATGAAAGACTTTCGGAAGATGACGCAATTGTAAGGGAAAAGTCCTTGTCCGACGTTTTTGTTGATGAGACAAGTGTCACATCTGAGGGAAAAGTGCTACCTGTCAAGAAAGAAAGCTCCTCAAGTGGAATTCGAGCTTTTACAGTGCCTGATGCAGACACGGCATCAAGTACTACTAGTACTGACCGAGAAAAAACAAAAGAGACTGCGTTGCAGGGATCAAAGGGTGCTGCGACTTGTATTGATCAGAATCACATCAGTCCCTCTTCGTCACCTGGAAAAACGCGAGACACGTCTGCATTGGCAGATTCACAAAAACAAACTCCCCAAGGTAGTTCCTATAACTACTTGGATGGGGGTGCAAAGCGTTTTTGGAGATCGTCTGAGGCGGGTCCATCTTATGTTTATTTTTCGAATATGTTCAGATTTTAAAACGACGGCATGCTTTCTCTTCGAGCGTTATTCAATTTGGCAGGATGCCATACTTATACCGGGTTCGATTTTTGCCCCATTTCCCTCGGATTTTTTTTTTGGTGACCAATTGTTTCGCCATGATGTTGGTAATGCCATGGCCATACCTTCCAAGAATGTATTTAGTCAATAATTCAAAGTTCACATTGCACCCGAGGACGCCGAAGGATACGTCAACGATTACGCTGGATCTGGCAGGCATTGCCCTCAGTGACAGGTGTTGCTCTGCGCACATTGCAAGGTCGTCAACCCAAAAACCCACATCGACCAATAAGTTCGCTCTGCAATCAGTTTGATACTTGTGACGTGTTGTATTCAATTGAGGGGCCTTTGCATTGATCGACAGTATGTAGGGTATACGTAACTGTAGCGCTCGTATATGATGCACGCATCTGTCTCGATTTGGCGACGTGAGCGGTGAACATGTTTGGGCGTCATGCAAACATACGTTTGCCTCATCGCCGGGTAGCTCTTGTGCATAGAGCAGATGATCTGCTCAAGGATAAAAGATTGGCTTTTCGTTCGTGGGGGATTGGCCTCGAGGAGAATCCTGGAGGCAGAGCATAGTTTACCAATTAAGGGGCTAGGGTTCGGTGCCCAGGGTCAAGCGAGTTTTATTTGAAGCACCTTGGCACGAGAATGTTCGTTTCACACCACCGGCGGAATTTCATAAAATTGATGGAGAGGGGTCACCACCATCACATTTTCCGTGTACGGAGACGAAACATACCTAGGTATTCCGTCCGCTTTTTTTTTTTTTTTTTTCATCGAATTGGACGATCCTCAGATGTGGTTGGGTGTTCGAAAGTCCGAGGTACTTGACGGCGTGAATTGCGGAGGGTGAACAAACGACGATCACTTTTATTGGTCAGACATTGATCCCCTCGGCGGCAAGCCCTCGTCGCCAATCCACGCATCATGGATACCCGACCCTGCCCAGCCCTGTCCCTGCTTTGCAATTCATGCCAGTCACGACAAGATGTGGGCGTGGCTAGCTACAGAACGGGCAACTTTGTTTGGCGACTCATTTCCGGAAGAGGGTTATCATCGGAAATTTGATAGTCTTTTCGAATAGGAGTCGCCCTTTTGGGTAGGATGGCTGTCAATGAGATATCGATCACTACCCAAGCCACCCACAAGCAGTGGACGAGCAGGAGCGATGATTGCAAAGCCAGTGCAGCATCGGATTTTCTCAAATCGAGCGGAGAATGAACAGCCAATATTGCAAATCCAAGACTAGGATGCTTTCTATTGAGGCTGTTGATGGCACATATGCAGCTATAGGGAAGCCACATAACGGTCTGGATGGCGACGATGCCGGGATCCATCGTGTCCATGCGATGTCTGACAGCCACTGTTCAAGATGCAAGAGGCTTACGACAACGAACCAACCCTAATGACATGACAACGACCCTTGAAACAGTGTGTGAGAAACATCCCGGGTGAGGGGTTGGATCTTATAGACTCATAGAGTGACAAGGGCAATAGAGTGATAGGGTGACAAAGTAGATAGGGCAAGGCTGCGTGTTTGAGGCTGAATAAGCTCAAAGACTCGTGACTCGCATTCGGGCTGAGCAGGCTTGCATGGTCAAACCGCAGTTGTGTCGTCAGGAATAATGATGCGACGGTCTGGGTGCGAAAAGCAGGAGCCATTCGAAGGCCAACCAGTCGTGGGTTGGCGCGGCCTTGGATTCGCCCAGGCTGCGTTTCAAACTGCGGGCCCGCCGTGAGCCCGCTCGTCTCGTTCACCGCGTACGTTCGTTTTTCTGGCATCCTTCCGCCAACCGGCGCGTGTCAGATTGATCAGCCAGCAGCGACGGGAGGAGCAGCGCGGAGCGACGGCGCGGTGGACGCGCTGATAGGCTGCGGCTAGCGTTGGCAGAAGCGCGTTGTCTCGGAGCACTCTCCAGGACGGGCTTCGAGAAAAAAAGAGCGGGGAGGTAGTTGGATGGGGGCATGGTGAGGTGTTGGTGCAGGCGAGCGAGCGATCTGGTCCAGCGGCGGGTCTGGCCCTATTGGCGGACGCAGGCGAAACGCGCCAGGTCGAAGCAAAAGGCATTGGCTGCGGGCACGTCGCACTGCGCCCGGCTCGCTCAAATCAGCGGCCAGGGGCCGGCAAGGGATGCGCTGGACGGACTCGAGGTAATGCTCGAATGCGCTGGACGTGCTGGAGGGAGCAGCCAGGCCATGCTTTTCCTCTGCACCCAGGCTTGCCCCTTCGAGCGAACAGGCCAGGGTGGCCCCCATCTGCTCGCGCCCACCGTCCAGGCGGGCGGTTCGTAGTCTGCTGCTTTGCATCGTGAGCTTTCGTGCTGTCTCATCCTCTGCCCCAAGACGGACAGCCCAGAAATAACTCCCGTCTCCTCGATCCTGCACATCCTGCACCCCCCTTCGTCCTCCCCCTGCCCTTC